>JAJOZX010011538.1:0-105000 GCA_023014485.1 Bathynomus jamesi
AATAAGGAATCCTGTTAAGCTTTGCAATGTTCACATTTTGTATACACTCTCTTTCGTTATAAACAATGAGATCATGTCTTGCCTAAGCATTAAAATTGTACATCTTAAACCTTAAAATTTCACTCATATGCATATTTTAGTGTAAAATGCATAGTCCGATTTCCACTTTTAGTTAACTTGGCAGATCATGATAACATCAGATCTGAAAAGTCGCGGTTTAAGATAAAAATATGGTTTCGTCTTCAAATATTTTGTTTACTCGTTCAAGCCTTACCACAGCTAAAAAATTTACTTATTTTCAAATATTGTGCAAAATAATCCAGCCTTCTTAGCATTTAATAATAATAATGTTAGCAGTTTTGGGTATATAAACCCATTCAAATTCATCCATTGTCATTCAGAAGCTAATTCAGAGGCTGAGCACTACCTGTATTTTTTAGCAGTAAATTTACAGTGAAGAAACTTTTTATTGTCCCCTTCGAGCCTTGCTCTCTTCAGAAAAACTTAGAAAACTTCCGGATACGCTATAAGAAGAATCCGGAACCTTCAGCATTTAGCTTGCAAATCTACCAGAGTCCTCCGAGCCACTATAGAAGAACTCGGAGAGTAACATAGAAGAAAAACCACTTCAAGGCACCTATCCGTTGCTTGCCTCCTAAACCAGAACCCCGTCAATCCGAACCACCCCAGGGCCATAGACGGAGGGGTTAACAACTGGCGACCCTTTAACCAGGATCTCCACGACTCCAGGATTCTTCCAGTCCTCCAGACCCTTTAACCAGGATCTCCACGACTCCAGGATTCTTCCAGTCCTCCAGACCCTTTAACCAGGATCTTCACGACTCCAGGATTCTTCCAGTCTTCCAGACCCTGGAACCAGAACCAACACCCAGTTGACCGGCGTGTCACGACTTCGAGTTCGTCACATCCACCCGTGAACCGGTGCGTTACGACTCCAAGTTCTTCACGCCTACTTTTCATCTAGGAACAAGTGGCCAGCCAGACACGTCTTCAGGACACACCTCAAAAGGATTTCGCCATAGGAATCTTGTTAAGTACAAAACTCTTTTTTAAAATAATTTCTAAACATTTGAAAAGTCATTATTATTAACAATTAATATTTAGTATTGAGCCAGAATTAACAAAAAACACAGTGAACACTACAGACACCAGTGATACACTCTTTTTATTGAAAACAGTATTGTCACAGTTATTTTCAGTTATTTTTACTATTCTAGTTAGTATAGTATAATTTTATTTAATGTACCAAACATAGTATTACCATACCATCACGTACATTTGAGTGAAATTTTGTTTACATTTTTATTTTTGTTTGCAATCTTTTCAAATTTTCCCCGAGTTAGGCAAATTGTTGTGCATTATTTTTTTTAGATAGTGTAGTTAGGAAAACCCCTTAAGTGATCATTCCATGAATTAAGATCGGTCAAGCAGACCTAATTAGAACATTAATAAGTACCTTCACATATGAGCGATTCAGACGGTGCGCTTTCTGACATCGAAGAATTACCTACACCCATTTTTCCACCTACCCCGCGCCCTTCAAACATATTCCCAAACACACAAGTCAGTATGTCTCAGTCTCAAACCCCCGCCCCAGCATATATTAACTTAGGCAGATTAGTAAATCTTCCTCATACTGTTTTAATTTTTAAGGGGACCATAGATAATCGTTTTGTTGAACCGCGCGTAAGACCTTGGGTTGAGTCTTTAGAGCAACATTTCTTACGCGAGAATATTACCGATGATGATATAAAAATCAGAGAAGCAAAAAGATTTATTGACCCTAAAGAGGGAAATGCCCATGACACAGTCACTTACGTCCCATCAATTAGCGAAGCTATAACATGGGACGATTTTAAACAAAACCTATTAGAATTTTTTAAAGAAATAACCCTTGCACAACCCTTAGCCACATTAGAAGCAGTCTTCCAAGTTAAATGGAAGAAAGAGGAACACGAGGATTTAAACAATTTTATTACACGTACACACAAACTTGTAGGAGAAGCCCTCCGGGCCGCAGAAAATGCATGTGGCATAACTTTTACTTCGAAACAAAGAAATCTAATAGTAGCCACAACCATTTACCAAAACTTACCCGGAGCGCCTAAAAAAAAGTTTCAGGAGTTTTTAAATGTTGACAAACCTGTCAGTGTAGCCATAAACAAAACACGGGAACATCACCCCGATTTAGCAAACCAAACCTACCGAAAGGGTAGAGAAACCCCTGTACAGTATATTCAGCAGCAGCCACAACACCAATACCAACAACAACAACAATATAAACCAAGGCAAATACAGGGAACACCCCAGAAACAAGCCCCCCAAACCCAGAATACACGCCCTCCTCCACAGTGTTTTAACTGTGATAGTTTCGGGCATATGATAAGTCAATGTAATTACCCCTCGTATTGCTCCCACTGTCACGAACATGGTCATCGCCGTGGCGATCGCCAAAAGTGTGCTGATAAAGCCCCTGCAGGGTATAGACCCCACTTTCAGAAACCAAACCAACCACGTCCCCAAAACGTATCCCAAAAGTCAACCAATCCCCAGAAACCAGTCCATTCCCAGCCTCAGTCGAACTACCAACCCAATAAATCACGACCACAGGGTCACCCACACTCTTACCCCATGTATAAACCCCAATACAACCAGCAAGGTCAACTAGTTCGGTACGTAGAAGTACCCGGGGAGGAATCATTTTCCCCAGAGAACAGTTTTCAAGAACACCCTTCAGCGTATGATATCCCCGTAGAATATGATCCAGGTCCTCCCATAGAAGACCATGTGATCCCTTTTTTAGACCCTACATTGGAGGCAGCAGTTCAACCTCCTCCCTCCTAAATTACAGTAGTAAGCCCAGATACGCACACAAACTCCCCATCAGGATAATAGGTGCGGACCTCTTAGATTTAATAATAAATTGTAGTACGGATAACCAAGATTTAACTGCTCTCCTAGATACAGGAGCACACGCAACGTTAATTAAGAAACAATGCGTAGATGAATTACTAGAGAGTACAAATTATAAATATGAACTTAAGGCACCATCCTGCCAACTTAGAGGAGTTACGGGCACACCCATACCCACATACGGAGAAATTGAGTTATATTTAGAAATTGGAAACGCGGTATACCCCGCGAAATGTTGTATAGTGGACACAGTCGCCACCTTTCAGACAGACATCCTACTAGGGATGGATTTTTTTAACCGGAATCAATGGGAGATTTACCCAGCCGGAAAGTTAGTAAAGTGTCGAAATAGGACACACCATCTCCGCGAGGATGACAGACAACTTAATGCTAATAGACTTAGCTCAGTTCAGATTTCCGAAAGAAATAGGAAACCCCCTCTACTTGATAGCAGATCAAGTCGGCCGGTTGCATCCAGAGGGACAACCGCTCCAGAAATCAGACCCCAGGGTAATCAGTTCCAGTTGTTGAATCCAGTTGGATCAACCCAGCAGTTTCCAGTCAGTCAGTTTCCAGTCAGTCAGTTTCCAGTCAGTCAGTTTCCAGTCAGTCAGTTTCCAGTCAGTCAGTTTCCAGTCAGTCAGTTTCCAGTCAGTCAGTTTCCAGTCAGTCAGTTTCCAGTCAGTCAGTTCCAGTCAGTCAGTTTCCAGTCAGTCAGTTTCCAGTCAGTCAGTTTCCAGTCAGTCAGTTTCAGTCAGTCAGTTTCCAGTCAGTCAGTTTCCAGTCAGTCAGTTCCAGTCAGTCAGTTCAGTCAGTCAGTTTCCAGTCAGTCAGTTCCAGTCAGTCAGTTTCCAGTCAGTCAGTTTCCAGTCAGCCAGTTTCCAGTCAGCCAGTTTCCAGTCAGCCAGTTTCCAGTCAGCCAGTTTCAGTCAGCCAGTTTCCAGTCACAGTTTCCAGTCAGCCAGTTTCCAGTCAGCCAGTTTCCAGTCAGCCAGTTTCCAGTCAGCCAGTTTCCAGTCAGCCAGTTTCCAGTCAGCCAGTTTCAGTTCAGCCAATAAGGCAAATTTTAGTCGCCGAACCAGAATCAGATTCACAATTTTTCATATGCCCTACCGAGCATATAACAGTAGCACCTTATGAGAAGATTTGTTTCCTAGCAAAAGTAGTTAACAGTCAAGGAAAATTATTAGAGTCAGAGCGTACTCTGATTACAGAGAAAAGTAATTTCAAAAGAGATGTTCTTATTGCCCAAGTCCTTAGTCAGAGTCAGAATTCAGCTATCCCTGTTGTTTGTTTAAACAAAGGAGAAAGATCTATAGAATTAACTTCAAATCAGAAAATAGGAACTGTTTCCACAGTAGAAATAGATTCAGATTTCCCCATCAGTACGATAAATCGTGTTTCCAGTTCCTTAGAATTAAAGCCTTCAATATTAAAAGAAGAATATAAGAAATGTCTGAAGCACTCCCTTCAGGAGTCACCAGCTTTACAGGATCCCAAACTAATGGAATCACTTCTCGATTTCCTGATAAGAAATAAAGATGTGATTGCCCTAACCGGAGATCCTCTGGGCCGAACTAATTTGGTCCCTTTTGAAATCAAGTTGGAACCCAATTCCAAACCCATTTTCATTCCTCCCTATCGGGTTCCACATTCTCAGTTAGTCACTATTGAGGAACACATCAAGGACATGTTGGAGCAGGATGTCATTCAGCCTTCAGCTAGTCCCTGGTCCGCTCCTATGATTCTCGTCTCCAAAAAGGACGGAACATCTCGCCCTTGTATAGATTTTAGACGCCTGAATAACATTACCATCCCAGACCGTTTCCCGATTCCAAACATGCAGGAAACAATTCTGAACGTAGGGAAAGCGAACTTTTTTTCATCCCTCGATTTAGCATCAGGTTATTGGCAAATGGAGGTCAGTCCCGAATCTCGGGCATTAACTGCTTTCTCCACTAACCGAGGCCATTACGAATTCCAGGTTTTACCTTTCGGAGTCCGAAATGGGCCTGCTAATTTCTCTAGGTTGATGAATATAGTCCTTTCCGACCTATTAGGTGTCGAAGCTCTCGTGTATCTTGACGATATTATCGTCTATAGTTCGGACATAAAAACACACTTTCAACGCCTTCATAATGTGCTATCACACTTGAGAAAAGCACACCTTAAACTGAAGCTTGCAAAGTGCAATTTTTTACAAGAATCCCTGGTATACCTAGGATTCCTACTCTCGTCCACAGGAATTAAACCTGATCCAGCCAAACTCGAAGCCCTGGAAAGGTACCCTGTACCCAAGACCATCGACGACGCCCGTGCATTTATTGGTTTTGTCGGATTCTATCGGAACTTTATCCCCCAATTTTCGAATATTGCTAAACCCATTACTAATTTGTTCCAGAAAAATTCGAAATTTAACTGGGAATCCGATCACCAACATGCCTTTGAAACAATTAATAAACTAACCTGTCATCCCATTTTACAATATCCTGATTACACAAGACCCTTCATCATAGCCACAGATGCT
Source organism: Bathynomus jamesi (assembly GCA_023014485.1). Classification (NCBI taxonomy): domain Eukaryota; kingdom Metazoa; phylum Arthropoda; class Malacostraca; order Isopoda; family Cirolanidae; genus Bathynomus; species Bathynomus jamesi. The sequence goes on from JAJOZX010011538.1 coordinate 5,462, forward strand.
TCCTCCTATGGACTAGGAGCCGTCCTGTTACAGGACGTAGACGGTGTGGAATTACCCATTGCTTATGCCAGTCAACTTCTCTCTGCACCTCAACGGAATTATTCCACTACGGACCGAGAGGCCCTAGCGGTATATTGGGCTTTGAAAAAATTCCGAAATATCGTCTATGGCTACGATGTAACCATCAAGACTGATCATAAGCCACTCACGTACCTCTTCAAGGACAAGCTACTTGAAGGACGATTGAGTAGATGGGCTCTGTTGATTCAGGATTTTGCAGCGAAAATCGTATACAAACCGGGAAAACTGCAAGTTATTCCAGACGGATTGTCGAGACTCAAGCCCGACGCCCGAGTGAATAAAATAGGACTTCTTCCTGTGTTCGACTACGAGTGTCTGCAATACTCCCAACAACAGGACCAACACACCCAAAACCTTCGGGCGCGCCTGGAACAAAAGGAACCATCGAAGGTAAAAGAACAGTACAACCTCAAAGATGGGCTCGTACATTTCAGGAACGAAGATGGAAACGACCTCGTGGAGATACCAAAGGATCTCGTTGATATAGCCATTGGACTTTGTCACGACTCACCTTTTTATGGACACATGGGGCCGGATCGCACCATCAAAAGTCTTTTGGAGCGATACCATTTTCCCGAGATGAACAGAACGGTACATGAATACATCGCCGAATGTCCATCGTGTTTAAAGCATAAGGGCAACGTACCATCCACCGCTCCAATGCATAAATATCCAGTATGCCAGAGGCCCTGGCAAAGAACTGGAATGGATATACTGGGACCATTTCCCAAAACATCAAAGGGAAATCAGTACATCATTGTGTTTACGGACCACTTCTCGCGTTACAGCGAAGTAGCCGCCATTCCAGATCAGACCTCGGAAACTGTGGCAAGAGCCCTAGTGGAACGCGTCATCCAAAACCATACCACTCCTTCCATCCTAATCTCGGATAACGCCCGTAGTTTCACTTCCAAACTGTTCGAGTCACTTTGTAACATGTGTAGAATTAAAAATACACACATTGTGGCATACCACCCGCAGGCAAACGGCTTAGTGGAAAGGCACAATCGAAAGATCTTGGAAGCCCTGCGCCACGTTGTCGATGCATCCTCCCGTACATGGGATGATTCCCTTCCCATGGTACAAACAGCCATCAACAATGGCTATAATGTGTCCATCGGGGACACCCCTCATTTCGTTCTATATCACTACGACAAGCGTCTACCTTTTGATTTGCCCGACCAAACCGACCCGGCAGTCCTAACATCTTCCGAAATGGCAGAAGCAAATCAGCAACTAGCTGAACGATCTTTCAAGATTTTTGACATAATCCGCTATGCCCTCGACCAACGAAACCAACAGATGGAGCAAGAACAACATAGGCGTCATCCCCGTCAACGGACTATAATCGTTGGTATGCGATGTTATCTGAAGAGCGTGAAACCGCCAGGGGCTCATCGCAAATTATACCCGAAATGGGATGGCCCATATAGGATTATGAAAGACCTCGGAAAAAATCGTTATGAAATCCTCGACCTCCGGGATCATTCCAAACTAAAGATCATTCACGCTGACAATTTGAAGATAGCTTCCGAGCAACACCTTCCCAAAAAACAGCTGCCAGGCGTTCGAGCCGCCTATCCTTCAAAAGGTCAAGATATTAACAAATCGGGCAGGGATCAAAAAACTGAAGTAGTCACCGCGGGAACCGCTACCCATGACGAAGATTGGTACCTCGTAATACCACCATTACTCGAGGCAATCTCTGAACAAGAGGAGGCCCCAGAGCCAAGCGTCCCATCGGACCCAGACCCTGGAGAAACCCCTTCGAGAGAATCACTCAGTGGAACTCCACCATCTCCTCCAACTCCACCATCTCCTCTGTCACCACCCTCGCCGATTGATGATCGACGCACGGACCCGACATACCGCCCGCAAATGCATCACCCACGTGAACTAGAACCTTCACATAAGAAACGAACCCGCTCAGAATCCGAGCTCAACGGTCGACCCCCATTGCCACCAAAACGAGGCCGACCCCTTCGCCCACCAACACAAGTATCCACACAACTACCCCCAGCTCCGTATAACTTAAGGCGTAGAAATGAATAAAATTGTCCCCCTTATAATTTTCCAAATTATTTACTCTTGTAGACCTAGCATTAAAATTTCTACCGGAGTTGTTATAGAAAAACTTGCAGAAGGTAAATTTTTGAAAGGGCATGCAGACCTTTATATAAATTTGCAACCCCCTGCTAGAATTAAAATCAATCTCCTTCAGATACAAACCCAATTAGAAACGTTTGAAAGTAAAGTCCAAAATTCTTTCCAAGGAAAAGATCAGATAAGTCGCGTTCTGTTAGAAAATACCCTCGAAAATATTCAAACTACAGCACGCGCCCTATCAGAAATATTAGCCTTACCATGGATACAAACTGAAACCAAAAATTCCGAAAACTTTAACCAAAGAAGTAAAAGGGGACTGATAGATATAGGAGGGAAACTGTTCAAAGGTTTATTCGGATTAGCAACCGAAGAAGATATTAAAAGAGTTGAACTTAAATTGAATCTCTTCGCTCGGAATCGACAATATAATGGACACATGTTAGAACAACTATTAGGTCATTACACGAAAACAATCGCTTCCTTCACTCCCTTTCGGACAGATTCACATACCTTGAATCCATGTTAGCTCAATACAAAGAACACAAACGATATCTAGAATTAATAGAAATAATGAACATACAAGTAACCCTAATCGATAAATACTTACAACGAATAACTACGATTCATTCCAAGGTTTTGCGTGCAACCCAGCTAGCCCATGGAAAAATCACTCTTTCCACCCTAATACCATGGGAAATACTCCAGTCCTTGATTCACACCGCCCAGTCACAATTAAAATTATCACCCATATTCCCACTCAACCACACTAATTACCCTCAATTTCTAGAATACACCTGGACTGTACATGGACCACGCCCCTACACATACCTCATAATTATACCATTTTTCGATTTCCTCACTTATGACGTATATAATTTCACCCTTTCCCAACACCCTACCAAATAACTACTATCAAAATAATCTAATGTCTATCGATTGTATTTACCCACCGTACCACCTTACCTTTTCCTCACCAAAGATCTATCAGCTTATTCTATGATGTCAGATAGCGACGTCCGGCATTGCCGATTCCCGCAACCAAATAAACAACTCATCTGCCCTCCACTCAAACCAGTTATTCTTCCCACTACTAGGTCTTGCTTTATCGATTTAATTCGTGACCGGCATGCCCCCGTATGTTCATTTAAAAAATTTCATTCCCCTAAAACCATCCAACTACGAATTGGACCAGACATCTGGGTTTCCTTCGCGAACAGGACTGCCGCTACCCTCGAGTGTCCATCAAATTATTCCCTCATTACAATCCCTATGATTATTCGGCTACCAATTGGTTGCTCCTTGCGTTCAAAAGCCCTCCAAATATACAACCCGTATAAGGTTACCCTTAATAACTCATACCCATTTCCGTCGCAAATTAAATTTAAACCCGTCATAGAGATCTTAAATCTCTCCATAAAACCTGTAACCATCCTACCCGAACTGCATGCCCCTGAATGGAATGATCAATTGAGCCGGTTTAAAATTTCGGATGATAACCAAAACAACCTCTTACAAATACTACAACCGGTAACCATTTTCTCAACATCTGCCGTTAGTATCATTATTGTGTGTGCTATTATCCTCGGTGTATTTGTGATGAAAAGATCATTCTGGGAACAAAGAAAACCCAGTTAGCCTTAGTTAGGATGTTACGTTATTATATTAATATCATTCTAGAGGGAAGAGCCCTGTAAAAATGAACCATAAATAATTCCCATATTCCTATATTATCTTATCCTTCATGTCATTCTTGTATTCATTTATATAGTCTCTGTATCCATTGTAAGAAAAAGTATCCATTTTAAAAAATTCATGTGTTATATGGTTCATGTATAATCTTATATATTTAACTTTATAATGCCTATACTCATATGTATGTACGTGTGTGTATTCATTTTTACATAAGGACCAAAATCGCCCAACGCGAGTTTGGAGAAAATATTTGATTCACTTTCTACTTTGCTAAATAATTGGTGACCTGTTGTTTTTTAAAATCTCATAATCATTTTTTAGATTTCGCTTAATAAGGAATCCTGTTAAGCTTTGCAATGTTCACATTTTGTATACACTCTTTCGTTATAAACAATGAGATCATGTCTTGCCTAAGCATTAAAATTGTACATCTTAAACCTTAAAATTTCACTCATATGCATATTTTAGTGTAAAGATGCATAGTCCGATTTCCACTTTTAGTTAACTTGGCAGATCATGATAACATCAGATCTGAAAAGTCACAGGTTAAGATAAAAATATGGTTTCGTCTTCAAATATTTTGTTTACTCGTTCAAGCCTTACCACAGCTAAAAAATTTACTTATTTTCAAATATTGTGCAAAAATAATACAGCCTTCTTAGCATTTAATAATAATAATGTTAGCAGTTTTGGGGTATATAAACCCCTTCAAATTCATCCATTGTCATTCAGAAGCTAATTCAGAGGCTGAGCACTAACTGTATTTTTTAGCAGTAAATTTACAGTGAAGAAACTTTTTATTGTCCCCTTCGAGCCTTGCTCTCTTCAGAAAAACTTAGAAAACCTTCCGGATACGCTATAAGAAGAATCCGGAACCTTCAGCATTTAGCTTGCAAATCTACCAGAGTCCTCCGAGCCACTATAGAAGAACTCGGAGAGTAACATAGAAGAAAAACCACTTCAAGGCACCTATCCGTTGCTTGCCTCCTAAACCAGAACCCCCGTCAATCCGAACCACCCCAGGGCCATAGACGGAGGGGTTAACACATATATATATATATATATATATATATATAATTATATATATAAATTGATTTTCACCTTAAAGTGAATTAAAACTAACTTTATTACTTATTCCTATTTTTATTATAAATACCGAATAACAGTGGGAAAAACGAAAGGAAAAGAAACTTTGCGAAGATTGGTGACACACACACACACACACACACACAAACACACACGCGGAATCGTTTCTCCCGACTCGAATCACACCTGTTTGCCCAGAGGCCTCTTTTGACCATAATCTGACCTTTCTTCCAGTCAACTCGAGCAAAATCTCTCTTCACTCCGATTCTTAGATATACACACAATTATATTAAATAATAATCAGCGAAAGAAATAAGGTGGGCAAACCTGAAAGTACTACTAATATATATATATATATATATATATATATAGAAAGTTTTGTTCATTCTTTTAAAATAATAAAGGAATGGATATATATATATAGGTATATATATGAAAATTATTTCACGAAAGTAACACGTGAAAAATATTTATGATGAATAAAACCACGAAGGAAAGGAAACACAAAATGGTGCTCAAGCGCTTTCGTCTAATGACATCCTCAGGAACACTGAAGTACATAAAAAGGTTAAGCCTATATATAGGTTACAGAAAGAAAAAAGAAAAAAAATAACATACACACACACACACATATATATATATATATATATACATACATATCTATATACAAATACATACATACATACATACATACATATATATACAATAAACAGAGAAGTAAAAATAAAAATTAAAACCTTAAAGGATTACCACTGGTAATCCTTTAAGGTTTTAATTTTTAATTTTTTATTTTTACTTCTCTGTTTATTGTATATATATGTATGTATGTATGTATTTGTATATATAGATATGTATGTGTATATATATTAGGGTGACACTTATTTTCGAAAGTTTGAATTTTTATCGGGACGGGCGCGTTTCTGGTTCCATTTTGTCAAAAATTATCGTGTAAAATATTTTTGAAATAAAACAATATTTAGAACTGCCTCAATACGGTCAAAGTTTGTATATTTTCTCGAAAAGTAGAAATTTTAGATCATGATGTTCTATGCCTCTAGCAAATAAAATATCACTTCTAGTTTGTTAAAGCTACTAATCTTGACCTAAAACATATAACTGGACTTCATACTTTCAACTCTAGGTCCCCCTCAACTCGAGTATTAGCCCCTCAAGAGGGGGGGGGGTATCATGGGCGCCCATCTCCCTCTCATTGTTGCCTACTTTGCAGAGGTCACGGTGGACTTGCGGGCGGTTGGGAAGTCACAGCGGTGCTTCTCGACCACTTGTAAGAGGAACTGCCTTTGGTCTTCACTCTTGGTAAGGGCCAGGTTGAAAGACTGCATCAACGCCACCCCGCGCTCCGCGAAGTCATTGACAACTTGAAGGGCCTGGACTCGGCGGGATGCGGCGATGAAGGCTGGGTCCGTCCGCCACTCCTCCGGATCCTTGAGCAGGAAGGCGGTGCTGATGTCCAGAACCTTGAAGAACTCCTTTGATGTAGTCGTTGTGAACTTGGCCAATGTATTGTTGGCGATTGAGGCGGTGGACAGGTCCACATTGATACGCCGCGGGGGATCCTCCGATCCTTCCTCTTCTTCCATCGCTTTAATCATCTCCCGCTTTGTCGCCAAGTCGATACCCTCGTCGAAGATGGCCAGGGTGACGAGGCGCTCGCTCAAGTACCATAGGTGCCTGGCGAAGACTGTCGCCGTCGCCTTGGCCACCGCTGAGTCCGGATAATAGACGAGGGCCTTGAGCAGCGCGAGGTCCGCGGCTGGGGCCGTTGCCGGGAGCGGCGCTTTGTACCAGGCCGTCACGTAGATGGACACGGCGAAGATGGTGAATCGCCGGATTCCAGCCGCTTCGCCTGACGACATCTGAAACTGTTCCCGGAACAGGAACAGTTTGATGGCATAGATGACTTTTGCCATCCAGCGCGCGCGATGGAAGGCGCCGGGACGAGCGAACCGGGCACCCCGCTTGTTCGGACCGCCCAGCACAATTACAGAGAGCTCCAGAAGTTCCCTGTAGTCATCACGTGGATGTTGACCGTCGAGGAGGCGGCTGAATTCGATCAGCAGGTCGTCGCGGGCGTCCTTCAGGTGCTGCGGCATGGTTCCATCCTCGAAGGGCTTCGCTTTGGTTTGATCGATGAAGTCCCACTGGGCGGCGAATCGTTTGAACAGGAGGATGTCAGGACCAGTAGAGGGACCGAGGCACGCCGTGAATGCCTTCTCGCACACCAGTTCGTGGATGTGGTGGCGGCAAGCCAAATGAAGCACTGTCTTCTCGAGTTTCTGCTCAATGATATAGCAAGCTCCTCCTGAGAGTCCTGTGTTTGAGGCGGTGGTGTCAAAAGAGAGGGCACAGATCCGTCCCTTGATGTCCCAATCCTCGAGGGCAGAGAGGACGGCTTCCGCCATGGCGCGGCCGGTGCCGTCGGGGAGGCTGGGCACAGCCAGAAGCTTGTCGACGTTCTCCCCAGACACCAGAACTGGAAGGCGATCTTCAGCAGGGCCTCCGTCAGCCGCTGGTACGATTTTCCCCTCCCAGTGAACGGTCAGCGGCACAGTAGGATGGAAGGCTGCCTTCATTTCCGCTGCTGCCATAGCACGGAACTTTGCTCGGTCGCGGCGGGAGGATTCGCGGTTCAAGACCAGCTCCTCAGGGTCGTGGCCCAAGCTCCTCGCAGCCGCCGACAGCAAAAAAACACCTTCTCGGTCGGTAAGTTTCGTCCGATCCATCGCTGCGGAGAGATCAGGGTGATCATCTTTTTCGACGCGCGGAATCGCTTGGGTGGTAAAGGGGTCGTAGATGCTTCTGCATTCGACGTGGACGGGCCCGGGAGAGAGAGCTCTTCCTCTTCTTCTCGGCGACGACGCCGTGTCGGTGACCGAGTCGGGCTGCTTGCACCTGAGCTGGAGCTCGATGCCAGTTCGACGAGTTCTTCTCGGCTCTCTCTGTTCGCCCTTTCATCATCTTGCCGGCGGCTCCTTTCCGCTTCCTGTCTCCTCGCACGCTCCCCCTCAGTGTGCAGCGTCATGTCACGTGTGGAGGAGATGCGGCCGCGCCGCACCTCGGCCCTTTGTCCCGTCAGGAACTCCCTGTCCTCTTCGATTGTGATCATCGACATCGCCTGTTCGTGTGCGATGTCGAAGAGGCGGTCAAGGGATGAGAGGAACTCGGCCTCGTTCCTGATTTGGGTCACAGTGCGCCGTTTCGAGTTCTTGTTCAGAGCCCGCCACTTCTCGTACATTCGGAGAACCTTGTCCCTTGCGCGTTGGTCTTTCTGCGTAGGAATTAGTGATGTTAAAAAACGTTTTTTTTTATGTCCATGTTGTTTTTTTTGTTTTTTTTGTCGTTTTATGTTTTTTATTGTTTTTTTTGTTTTTTTTGTTTTTTTTAATAATTAATATAGATATTGCCAATTTAATTATAAGGTATACTTTTGCAATGATATATATTATAAAATAAATAAATAAATAATAAAATAGGCCATATGGTACCAGTATAGAATGTCCTTTTCAGCCTATTTACAGAAAAAAACTGGCCTCTTTCTTGCACTGAAAGTCTTGTATCTTAGATCCATTAAACTTGCGAGAACACTGGCTGGGAGCTGACTGCCCATTGTCCAACCTTTCCAGGACTCTCCCATCCATGCCTCGGATTTTGAATCTCCCACTTAACTATCCTTTAGACCCGCGATGACATATTTTCCCCCCGAGACCATCCATATATATACAATTATACATACACATACACCCATATACCAATATATACATAAATACTTATATACACATTTATATCTATTATATACCCCATACACACGCATACATCCAGAATTCCAGATACATACGCACGCATACTCACATATATACCTACACAAACTCATACACCTCTATTTCGCCCTTTCATTACCTCCGAAATCATTTAGCACATACAGTAATATCCATACAGCCAAAAGAAACCGATTAAGCACAGACAGAGCAGCAAAGCTAGTATTTATATCCCAAAATGCAAAATTCCAAGAAAGTGAAGTAAAACATGGTGCTACATTGGCTTCGTCAACATCCAAATCTGCAATAAGTACCAGTACCTGTGATATTGAAACTATATGCTCTAATCAATCTAGTGATAATGATTCTTCAATGGAAATAGAATCAGATAATGAAAGTTAAACAGCATTAGGTTAACACAAAGGTTAAAAAAAAGAGATGAATATTTTTATTTTTTTAATTTTTCTATTTGGAATATATATATATATATATACACACACACACACACTGGTATTCTTGCCAACCACAATTATATATATTGTTTTATACCAGTATTATGTATTTTTTATTATGTATATTATACCAGTACCTGTGATATTGAAACTAGCATATATGCTCTACCCAATCTAGTAATGATTCTTCCATGGAAATGAAGGTTAAACAACATTAGGTTAACAAAAAGGTTCAAAAAAGGTGAATATTTTTTTTTCTATCTGGAATATATATACTGGTACTCTTGCCAATCACAATTATGTATATTGTTTGAAACAAGGAAGAATGTTTTATGTTCTAGTTAAAAAATATATATACATATAAAAAATGATGGTTTGTTTTTCCTTTCTATTATATACTTTTGACGTGATTCAGTTTTTCTAAAAGATGACTATATATACTAGGTATAACTGTATAAGCATGGTAGTATAGTAAATTATAGGTAATACTAATATACTTATTAGATTAAAGGAAGAAAAATATGGAATAAGTTTAAAACAATAAAAAACAAAAAAAACAGACTATCTTCGTTTTAAACAAAAAAAAACGACAAAAAAAACAAAAAAAACGACACAATAAAAAACGACTCGCATCACTAGTAGGAATACGGGACCGCTCCCAGAATTCCTTGACTGCGGTCACTGTCTCAGCGGCTGCTTCCTTGATCGGCTTCTTGACGTCAAGGTGAAGGTGGAAAAAGTACTGAAGCGCCTGCTTTCCCGTAGGCAGCATGCTTCCTGTGATGCTGTGGTCCACGGTCCCCAGGAGATAGACTGCTGTTTTAGATCTTGTTGCCGAAGCCATCACGTCGTTTCAGAACTCACTGAAAAGAGAATGAAACACTGTTAGTGTTGGCAAAACTCGTCCCAACCCATTTTCTACTTAGAATAACATGTTCTTTCGCCTGTATCAATATTTGGATAAACTCGTGTTACACCCTGTATAATACCTCATTTTAGTCTTCTGTACACCAGTGCGGAAGACTAAACCAACGACTCTGACCGTCCGTCTGTCTGTCTGTTATCATTTTTCAACTCAGAAACTACAGCAGCTATCGAAACGAAAACTGACATGATAACAGAACGCCATGAGTACTTTTCGACAAAAAGTATAAACTTTGACCTCGTTGAGGCAGTTCTAATTATTATTTTATTTCAAAAATATTTTACACACAATGTTTTTAGACGGAATGACACCAGAAATGCGCCCGTCCTGATAGACATTCCCAAAAAATGAAAAACACCCCAAATAAGTGGCACCCTAATATATATATATATATATGTGTGTGTGTGTTATTATTTTTCTTTTTTTCTTTCTGTAACCTATATATAGGCTTAACCTTTTTATGTACTTCAGTGTTCCTGAAGATGTCATTAGACGAAAGCGCTTGAGCACCATTTTGTGTTTCCTTTCCTTCGTGGTTTTATTCATCATATATATATATATATATATAAATATATAAAAATATATATATATATATATATATATATATATATATAGGGTGGTACAAATTACAGTAATAATAACAACTAGCTCTTCCCCGAATTGTAACAACGGATAAGGTTTTCACTCCGCCTTAGACCCACAGTTTAACGTGGATATATATATATATATATATATATATATATATATATATATACATATAATATAATATATATATACATATATATATATATATATATATACATATATATATATATACATATATATATATATATATATATATATATATATATATATATATATATATACATATATATATATATATATATACATATATATATATATATATATATATATATATATATATATAGTTTTGTTCATTCTTTTAAAATAAATAAAGGAATGGATATATATAGGGTTGTACAAATTACAGTAGTAATAATAATTAACTCTCGCCGAAATGGAAAAGCTTTTCACTCCGCCTTAGACCCAGCGAGTGCGGAACGCCGATATGCTTGTATCTTTTGCCAGCAAATTCCATTCACGTAACCTGGAGCCCAATAATTCCGCTTTCTTTTTCGGAAGGTCAAAATCTCTCATGAGATTATTCAGCACAACCTGCGTTATCATACGTTGTTTATTTGATTCAGGTTGCTGAAAGTCTGTATCTTTAGTGTCATGAATTTCCATTGGTTCAACTTCAGACTCTTCATCCAGCGTCCATGACTTTGGGGGAGTTGGAATTGGGTTAACATCGTCATGTAGTACTGGTCTCATGGCAGATGCAAGATTTGGGTATTGAATTTTATGTTTATTTTTGGCAGAGAATCCTGAAACGTTAGTCATACAAAAATAGCAATCCGTTAGGTGATCCTTGGGCTCTCTCCAAATCATTGGTATGGCAAATGGCATAGATTTGCGGGCACCTTTAATCCAACCCCTAAGAGTGACGGCACAGGAAATGCATGAGATATGAGGTGCCCAGGATTTGTCTTGGTCGCCTACCTTACATCCAAAATAAAGTTCGTAAGCCTTCTTCACGAGTGGGGCCATCGTCTTCCTCTGTGCCATTATGGTCAGTTCTCCACATACGTAGCAAAATGTATCTCTGGGATTAATAGTTTCGATTCATGCTGGCGGAAAATTATTGAAATCACGGAAAACTTTTTGGAATGAAAAACCAATTTTTTCTACTATGAAAAATTTTAAAATTTGAGCAAAACTTGAAATTTTTTTTCTTTTTATTAAAAACCTGTTTGTTTAAATAGCTATATTTTTTTAATGCAAAAAATACTATTAAATATAGTTAACCTGGAAAAAAGAAAGTAAAATTAAATTAGTACACTTAATTTTAACTAATATTTTGGGAAAACTCTGAGTAAATGGAAATATTATTTTCTCGAAAACTATGGGTGATAGAAATATTCTGAAACCATATTTGGAATCAGCATCAAAAGTTCTATAAGAAACACCAAATAGTTTTCAAGAAACAAAAATGTTGTTCCCTAGTGTAATTAACTTTCTCGCCGAATTGGAAAGCTTTTCACCGACCTTAGACCTACAGTTTAACGTGGATTCAGAAATACATCTCGTCAGGGAATGATTGCTCACTATTTCATCGAGATAATTAAGGCTCATATACAGGACCTGCATTGTCTATAAGATCTGTGGCGCGTGGAGCCTTCAGAAGAGGTGCCAGATACCATTGTATACATTATTATGGAGTTGCCAGATACCATTGCTCAGGTACACAGTTGCCAGATTGTACCATTTATTTTCTTAAAAGTTGGTTTAGAATTCCGCTAGTAGGTTTAGAAGGCGTAACATGATATAATTAACCAAAAGAATTAAGTAAAACAACATTGAATCATTCTGTTTATTATAAATATATAGAAAATAAATATACATTTGAATGATCAATAATAATAGAAATGAGGAATATGCATATAATCCGTCAATATAACAGTACAGGAGAAATATATATATACACACACACACAATTGGTGTCTAGAATACAATCAAAAGCACGCACAGAGTTCATCGTTAGCTACATTATTAAACACAAGTTTATAAACACGCTTTTCCAATCGAGGGTTTATTTCTACCGACCCGAGCTTTTCAATCGTGAACTCGTCTTCACTCAACATAGCGGCAATTGAAATAATCTTTAAATCGTTACGACAACTGCGCGTTATATAAAGGAATAGTTCTTCAGGGTGAACGGTGTAGGTGAGCTCAGCCTTGTAACGATCAATTGCTTTGTACCAAAGTTCATGGTATTTCAGTCTAAACTTTTTAAATAAACGTCCAGCTCTAGACCATTCTCACCTTGTTCAGCCCTACACTCGGTAAACCCATCGAGCAGAGCGGTGTATGCGTATTCAAGTACTGTATCAAAATAAAGCATATCCGTAACACGCGCGTCTAATATAGGTTTCAGCTTGCGGAATCCGACGATTTCAAACATTCTGTCGAGGATGAAACGGTGTCGCGTAGGAACAAGAGCGTTATTATCAGAAGCATTCTTCCACATCAGCCGTATATCAATGCACGGCCGATCGTTATTTATACACAACGTACATACAACGGCGTATGAGGGTGCGTCACTAATCTGCTCTCTTCTTGTACCTACGTTAGCAGATATTTTATAACGATCTTCACTCCACTTTTCAACTATCACGAAGATTTTATTCATCTCCTCGACACTTAAATAAACCCGTTTGTTTGTCTACATTCCGTTTCCAGTACATAGCTAACGGTACCGGATTTACGCCTGAACACGCGCAACGATTTCGTCACGGACACATCGTACGAGGCGTTGAGAATGCTGCTCAAAGGAAGTTCCATCGTATTCGAGGAGCGCACGTCCACTCGGTTCAAGCTCTGAGATAACTATGAGCCGTGTGAGGCACGCAGGTAGGCAGGAACGGTTCGATGGGCGGCTGACTCGATGATAAGTGAATGGGCTTGTTCGAACTCGTATGATCCGCGAGTCGCACCATATTCGTGCGGCGAATTGTTGTACATATTGGGTAGGTTTTTCCGCTACAAGAATTAATTTCAGTTTTATCACTACCAGACTACGCACCAGGATAATTTTCACGAACTAGGCACATTTGTTTTACTAAACATCTTCACACTCCGGCGCACTATTTGAGAGGAACGTATGCTCATATTTTTCCTTTCTGTCCATCAAACGATACTCGTCTCTAAAGTCTGTTAAAAACTCACGCAGGGCACTAGCCACAACCTCACTACGAACCTCATCATGATATACATTAATATAGTGATAAAAATACTTAAGATTGTCCATGATCACGAGATTCACATTTTCAGTCGTAGGGTATGAGTAATCGACATGGTGTAACATGACGTAATACCGCTTGTCACACCACCCATCCACAAGACTCATTATCCATACCTGCTGCTTCTCTTCTGCACGCGTTGTTTCTTTTACTTCACGGTAGATGTGAGACTTTATAAAGTTTAGCTCTACAGCATACTTCAGCACATCGTCTGTGCAACGAAAGCCTTCAACGGTCTCACCAGAACATCCGTAGAGTATTTGTACATCTTGCAACTTCGCACAATCCAATGTGGTTTAAAAAGAGGCATAGGAGGGGGGAATAGGAAGTTTTTCGGTATCCACCACATCCTGGCACTTTGCTGAATGCCATTTCATAAACGTTGTACAAGCAATATTAAAGGTAGCCATTTGAATACACGTCTGATCTCCTTTTTTTCTTCTACGCTGGCGAATACACGTCTGATCTCAAGGGTTTACTGCAGTCGACTGACCACTCAGGGAATCACAGATAGTAGCATGACTCACGTTGCTGGTCTTACAGTGGGCGGAGCTTAGAACTTTCACCTGTGCACACACACACACACACACACACACACAACAGTGGGCGGAGCTTAGAACTTTCACCTGTGCACACACAAAGGAGAAAGTGAAACGCTAATAACATGCTTTATTTAATAAACGAGATATTCAAGTTATATATATTTACAAATACGATTTAATGAACGATATTAAAGTTGTATATATATTTACAAATACGTGTAAATAAGTTAACAATAGACACATCAGTGATTATATTCAAGACATATATATTTAAAAACACGTGATAAATAAGTTAACAATTGAAATTGTTAACACAAGAAATAACAGAAAACACAAGAAAAAACAAATGCATAGATTTGGTGATCACAAACAACAGTAACCTAATACTTTAAAGAAAGCATTCTATTAAATACTTTTAGCCTATGTTCACGAATTAATACCGGTTTTAAAATAGATTCGAGACGAAGACCGTCTGGACTGATTTCATAGAAATTCAAGGATTCCAAGTTGATCACAAGAGAAGTTATGTAGTCATCTTCCATGCTGCAAAATCTCGTCGTTTGCCTGTCTGCTCAGAACATCGACAAGAGGTAAGATCGAATCCACATCAACACAAAATTTTAGTCGAAAAAATAACAGCCTGAGTATTGTTCATGTTCTAAATTATCTTTGATTCGTTTTGGTAAAATTGAGTAAACTGCAGCCTTTGTTTCCTGATCAGAAACTCTCCGTCTTTTTCTGGTATGGTGCAAGGTTTCGTTGCAACCATATTCACTGCTCGAGTCTACTTCACAGTCGTTGTCTTCTAATCTAGATTTACACTCTTCACTAATGCATTCAATGGGTGAATAATCACTGGGCAACACGTATTTTATTGAATGATATCTGACACTTGATTCTAGGTAATTTGGGTGCGCTGAATACGAATTTCAACTCGGTTTGGCTCTATCAGGTCCTGATTCTTGTCGACAGCCTATGTGCCATTTTCCAGATTTTTCAAATTAGGACTAAAAAATTAAGTCATGTGTTAAATTTTTTTTTCAAGTTTCATGAATATAAGCAGTTCAAACTACAGTAAAATTACATTATAACGATAGAAATGACTTAAATAAAAAAACAAAGATATGAAGCTTTCACTGTGGCAAAAATTTTATTTTGTAAGACTTTCTAGCGTATTTGCTTGTTGATGGCAGGTCTCTTTTCAAGCACCAGCAGTAATCAGCCATCATGTGGGAATCCCAGCGGCCTTGGTACCGTTCCTCCATAATTTTGATATCTTGGTGGAATCTCTCCCCTTGTTCGTCACTTACATCACCTAAATTACTTGGAAATTGGTCAAGATGGCTATTCAAAAAATGCATTTTTATGCTCATATTGCAACCTAACTCTTTGTAGTCCCTTAAAAGTTTTTTTACGATTTCTTCGTAGTTATCTGCCCTATAATTGCCTAAAAAGTTTTCTATCAAGTCCACGAATGAGAACCAGCCATTTTTTTCGCGTTCATTCATGACATTAGGAAAATTGCTGTCTTTAATCATTGTTCTTATTTGTGGACCGTCGAAAATTCCCGCCTTGATTTTTTCATAACTTAAACTTGGAAATTTTGAAGTTATGTATTTGAAACACTCGCCGTTTGTATCTAAAGCTTTTACATATTGTTTAATGAGGCCTAGTTTTATATGCAGAGGAGGAAATATGATTTTATCTCTGCTCACTAAAGGTGGATTAATTACTTTTTTTCTCCGACAGTAAGTGATGTTCGTGCTGGCCAGATTTGTTTGAAATAATGTTCTTCCTTGGCTCTGCTGTCCCATAAGCAAAGGAAGCAGGGATATTTAGTATACCCTCCTTGTTGTCCTAGCAGAAAATTAACCATTTTTAAGTCAACACATATGATCCACTCGTGCTCCCTATATTTGATAAGATTTAAAACCTTTTCTATATGTTCATACTTTTCTTTTAATTTTGTTGAGTGCCCAATCGGTATCGAGCCGTATAGATTGCCATTATGCAACAACACACACTTAAGACTTCTTTTCGAACTGTCTAAAAACAAGCGCCAATCATTTGCATCGTAAGACTCAACCCCCATCTTCTTTAACAAACCAACTATGTCGCAGCAATATACTAAACTATCCTCTGTTCTAAAATATTTAACAAGTTCTTCTTCTCTTTTTCTGTAAAATGAAATGTATGTGTTTGAAGTAAGCAAGTTTTTCTCTTTAAGTCTTGAAGCTAAAATTTCCGCAGCCTTTTTTGGCAAATTTAGATCCCTTACAAGATCATTCAACTCGGCCTGGTTAAACTTTTGCGGATCGTTTTGACTTTCAAATACGCTGGGGTCAAAATCGGTGTCTGACTCCTCAAAGTGCATAACAATATTTTCAGGAACATCTTCAACTAATTCTTGAGTTGGCAGACCCTTAAATTTTGGAATGGGGATCTCATTTGAATGTAGCACAGGTCGTATCGCGGTGTCGAAATTTGGGTACTCGATACAATGTTTATTTTTCTTAGTGAAGCCCGAAGTCTTGACAAAGCAAAGGTAGCAATCGGTCTCGTGGTTAGTAGGCTCTCGCCACACCTGATATGGAAAAAAATTGTAAAGCGTTAACAAAAGCGACGAGAGACTTGTTTTTATGAATTTTATCAAAAGTTATCACCCAAACATTTAACATTTCTATGTGTTTCAACCTTATGCAATATTTGAGATTCTTATAAACATTTTCTGTAAATTTTTGTTTATGTACCTAAGTTACAATTACATTTAGGTAAGTTACAGTATACTAGTGATTAAATTACATAGTTTTATGAAATCATAAACTTACCATCGGAACTCCAAAAGGTATTTTTGAATCCGAACCCTTCGTCCAATGTCGCAGTCTTTCAATGCATATAGTGCAGGCTTTATGTGGAGCCCACGATTTATCTTGGTCCCCCAGTTTTATGCCAAAATAAGCTAAGTAAGCTCTTTTTACGAAGTCAGTTATATTTGCTCGTTGATGTGGAAGTGTAAAATTTCCACATATATAACAGAAGGAATCAGGGTTGTTTTTGCATTTGAACTTTCTAGTGCTTGATGACATATTGCTTGATTGTTCTGCCAATTTGTAAAGGTATTTAAAGCCCTTAATTCATATAAATTTAAGAAAATCTGAAATATAAACACAAAAATTAGTTTAAATAGGTACTTATTATGAAATAGGTACTTACAATCTATGAAATTAAACTAGAAACACGGATGAGTAGGTACAATATAAATTACGTCTAATTAAATCAACTATATTAAATCACGATGACAAAATTACTCACTAAATCATATGCCAATTCAAAATTATGTTAATGCCCAAACTTAATTAACTAACTCAACTGACTGACTGACTGACTGACTGATTGAATTGACTGATTAACTCTGGAAACGAGTCGCTTTTATATATTTTAGTTGTCCCTCTAGAATACTCTACAGAGAACAGGGACGCTCGAGAAAATTTTAGAATTCTATGATATTTTTAGCTTAATTTACTATTAAAATGGGTTAAAAATGACAAAATTAAAAATATTTTTAGGGTGTTACATATAAAAATATACATAATACAACAATACCATAACAATAGGTACAAATACCTAGATAAAAACCTAGTTGCATAATGTGTAACTGCAAAAAGACAGCGAGTATTGAGAAAAAAACCTTTTTATGAATACGACGAAAGAGGAGGGGTGTTGAGCAAAATCAGGACCTGATAGAGCAAAACCGAGTAAACATTCGTGCTCAGCGCACCCAAATTACCTAGAACTAACTGTCAAATCTAATTCAATAGACGAAAATTTGAAATTTGTTCCCGTGTAATCATCTTGGTTGATATTATTGACACCACAATCGAGAGGGCTCACTGGGGTAACGGACACTTCAGGTAATGGTGCGGGCGCTTGAGGTGGGTCGGGGACAATCTCCTCATGTTGCCCTTGTGGCGGGGAAAATATTGTGGAGGTAATTATGTGCTGCTTCTAAGTAAACAAAACGGGCTTTATGTAACACAGTGGCAACTAATAATGATTTATGCAAAGATGCACCAGCTCTTCTGGAACGTCTGGATGCAATTTTACCGAGCGATATATTTATCAACTAGTGTGCTTCAAACCCGTTTGGAACGTCAGATATCATGTTCACCACCTAGGAATTATTGGTCAAGGCACAGAGAGCTAACTAACACGACTCTATCCTCTATTTCCAATCTTGTAATGAGTTAAAGTGAAAGTTCCGCCTGCCTTTATACAATGTCGTTCTGACATCGTTATCAAGCTCCACGCAGGGAATTTCCAGGTAGTAGCATGAATCACGTTGCTGTTCTTTCACCGTTGCGACACCGTTTCATCCTCGACAGAATGTTTGAAATCGTCGGATTCCGCAAGCTGAAACCTATATTAGACGCGCGTGTTACGGATATGCTTTATTTTGATACAGTACTTGAATACGCATACACCGCTCTGCTCGATGGGTTTACCGAGTGTAGGGCTGAACAAGGTGAGAATGGTCTAGAGCTGGACGTTTATTTAAAAAGTTTAGACTCTTTGAAATACCATGAACTTTGGTACAAAGCAAATGATCGGTACAAGGCTGAGCTCACCTACACCGTTCACCCTGAAGAACTATTTCTTTATATAACGCGGTTGTCGTAACGATTTAGAAGATTATTTCAATTGCCGCTATGTTGAGTGAAGACGAGTTCACGATTGAAAAGCTCGGGTCGGTAGAAATAAACCCTCGATTGGAAAAGCGTGTTTATAAACTTGCGTTTAATAATGTAGCTAACGATGAACTCTTTGTGCGTGCTTTTGATTGTATTCTAGACGTATTTAAAGATGACTTACCAACCGGTTGTAAAGTGGGAACAAAAATAGTACTGAACGATATGAAAGCCCTTCATATCGAGTACAGGTTTCCCTATACTTAAAGTGGTGAAATATTATTAAACCGCATATACTGCGTAATGCAGAGCAATAATGATGTAATTGTAAACTCGATTAAGTGCGAGTTTAGTATTTTGAAAAAAAAGTGAAATGTATTTATATATTTAACATATTGTGTGATATTTCTCCTGTACTGTTATATTGAAGGATTATATGCATATTCCTCGTTCATATTTCTATTATTATTGATCATTCAAATGTATATTTATTTCTATATATCTCCATAATTGTGTGTGTGTATATATATTTCTCCTGTACTGTTATATTGACGGATTATATGCATATTCCTCATTTCTATTATTATTGATCATTCAAATGTATATTTATTTTCTATATATTTATAATAAACAGAATGATGCAATGTTGTTTTACTTAATTCTTTTGGTTAATTATATCATGTTACGCCTTCTAAACCTACTAGCGGAATTCTAAACCAACTTTTAAGAAAATAAATGGTACAATCTGGCAACTGTGTACCTGAGCAATGGTATCTGGCAACTCTCCATAATAATGTATACAATGGTATCTGGCACCTCTTCTGAAGGCTCCACGCGCCACAGATCTTATAGACAATGCAGGTCCTGTATATGAGCTTTAATTATCTCGATGAAATAGTGAGCAATTATTCCCTGACGAGATGTATTTCTGAATCCACGTTAAACTGTAGGTCTAAGGTCGGTGAAAAGCTTTCCATTTCGGCGAGAAAGTTAATTACACTAGGGAACAACATTTTTGTTTCTTGAAAACTATTTGGTGTTTCTTATAGAACTTTTGATGCTGATTCCAAATATGGTTTCAGAATTTTTCTATCACCCATAGTTTTCGAGAAAATAATATTTCCATTTACTCAGAGTTTTTCCAAAATAAGTTAAAATTAAGTGTACTAATTTAATTTTACTTTCTTTTTTCCAGGTTAACTATATTTAATAGTATTTTTTGCATTAAAAAAATATAGCTATTTAAACAAACAGATTTTTAATAAAAAGAAAAAAAAAATTAGTTTTGCTCAAATTTTAAAATTTTTCATAGTAGAAAAAATTGGTTTTTCATTCCAAAAAGTTTTCCGTGATTTCAATAATTTTCCGCCAGCATGAATCGAAACTATTAATCCCAGAGATACATTTTGCTACGTATGTGGAGAACTGACCATAATGGCACAGAGGAAGACGATGGCCCCACTCGTGAAGAAGGCTTACGAACTTTATTTTGGATGTAAGGTAGGCGACCAAGACAAATCCTGGGCACCTCATATCTCATGCATTTCCTGTGCCGTCACTCTTAGGGGTTGGAGTAAAGGTACCCGCAAATCTATGCCATTTGCCATACCAATGATTTCGAGAGCCCAAGGATCACCTAACGGATTTCTATTTTTGTATGACTAACGTTTCAGGATTCTCTGCCAAAAATAAACAAAACTCAATACCCAAATCTTGCATCTGCCATGAGACCAGTACTACATGACGATGATAACCCAATTCCAACTCCCCCAAAGTCATGGACACTGGATGAAGTCTGAAGTTGAACCAATGGAAATTCATGACACTAAAGATACAGACTTTCAGCAACCTGAATCAAATAAACAACGTATGATAACGCAGGTTATGCTGAATGATCTCGTGAGAGATTTTGACCTTCCGAAAAAGAAAGCGGAATTATTGGGCTCCAGGTTACGTGAATGGAATTTGCTGGCAAAAGATACAAGCATATCGGCGTTCCGCACTCGCTGGGTCTAAGGCGGAGTGAAAAGCTTTTCCAATTCGGCGAGAGTTAATTATTATTACTACTGTAATTTGTACCACCCTATATATATCCATTCCTTTATTTATTTTAAAAGAATGAACAAAACTTTTTTTTCTTTCTTTCTATATATATATATATATATATATATATATATATATATATAATTATTAGTACTTTCAGGTTTGCCAGGAAAGAGCATTCGGTTTCCACGTTAAACTGTGGGTCTAAGGCGGAGTGAAAACCTTATCCGGTTACAATTCGGGGAAGAGCTAGTTGTTATTATTACTGTAATTTGTAGCACCCTATATATATATATATATATATATATATATATATATATATTCCTTTATTTACTTTAAAAGAATGAACAAAACTTTCTCTATATATATATATATATATAATTATTAGTATTTTCAGATTTGCCCACCTTATTTCTTTAGCTGATTGTTATTTAATATAATTGTGTATATCTAAGAATCGGAGTGAAGAGATATTTTGCTCGAGTTGACTGGAAGAAAGGTCAGATTATGGTCAAAAAAGGCCTCTGGGCAAACAGGTGTGATTCGAGTCGGGGGAAACGATTCGTCGTGTGTGTGTGTGTGTGTGTGTGTCACCAATCTTCGCAAGGTTTCTTTTCCTTTCGTTTTTCCCACTGTTATTCGATATTTATAATAAAAATAGGAATTAAGTAATAAAGTTAATGTTTTAATTCACTTTAAGGTGAAAATCAATTTATATATATATATATATAAGGAATGACAAAATTAAATAGACACGGTTATTATGGTTTTCTATATATCTATATATATATAACAGATGGGGTGAGGAGATTGGGGGGAATGGACGAGCGTGTGTTTTGGTTTATTTCAACTTTCTTCGTAAGGTTTCTTTTCCTTTCGTTTTTCCTACTGTTGTTCAATTGTGGTATTTATAATAAAATAGGAATTAAGTGATTTATTGTGTAAAGAGCGTGTGTTTAAATTATTTATTTAATAAACAGATGAATCTTCTTAATTACAACAATTAAAAAATTCTGTATTGATTAACTTCCATCATATAAATATATTGTGGTATTTTGATTAATATATGGTTTTAAATATTGCTATCTGGCAACTCAGCCTGAATACATGGCGCTATCTGGCGACTCAGCCGGATTAGAGATCTATAAAAGAGTGAGAAGCTGATGACGGAGTCATTCAAGCTCGGCTTCCTGCCGAGCAAGGACCTCTGGTCCTTTCTCTTCCTGGCACTTTGGGAAAACCCCTTAGAGGCCTCTTAGGTTAGGTATACGAAAATAGCTTGGGGGAGAACTCCGCCTCCAAGCCCTTGCAATCAAAGGCCGATACACTCTCTCTCTCCCTTCAGGTGTACCCCTCCCCCCTTGGCTCCTTCTAAGCCAACTGGCTGATTAGGAGCCTATAAGACAACGCCTACTCGGCTGGTCTTAATATGCACTTGGCTCCTGCCAGGTGAACACCTCTCCTCCTTTCTCTTGGGGGATAACGCCGCCTCCAAGTTTCCTTGTTGCACCTGCAGCATCCCCCACCCCCCTTTGCAGGGAATTTCTTTTTGCAACACCCCACCCCCCTTTGCAGGGATTTTTTTGAACACCCCACCCCCCTTTGCAACATTGCAACATTACGTAATAAATTGCAACATTCCTGCACTCTACCCTTTTGCGGCTATACTACTGTCGGGAACTATGCAACTATTAGAATGGCCACATCATAGTCCCGATCTTATCATAGAAGCTGTATGGGATTATTTAAAAAAAAAAAAAACGAAATGCAACCCAACTCAAAAGAGGAACTATGGGGCAGCTTGCGTAATGCCTGGGACAATATTGTACCTGCAAAAATTACAAGTTAGCATTCCCAACCGAATCTTTGCTGTTCTTCATGAGAAAGTGGTTGAAGGTTAATATTTAGTGTGACCCCCTATCTTAATTTCTTGGTCACACAAAATTTAAATGAGTGGGGTCTTTCCTGACCCCGCGATAGTGGTTGAGGGTTAAGATATATGTATTGATATAACACTTATTGTTTTGTTTCCTTAATAAAATATCTTAAAAATGTATTTCAATCAAAGTATGTAAATTTTCATGAAGAAAACCCGATTTCCAATGTGGCCTAGTACTGTTGTACAGTACTGTTTATGTATATATATAAACCAGTATTGCTAAAAATTACTTTTGATCCGAATAAATTTTTATTCTGGTTATGTCCTTGTATTACGGTAAAGCCAAAGTGCGATAAATATAAATACGAATAGAGCTACTCTAAAATTTTAATGTTCCACGTTGGAATTATAATATTGTAACTGCAATTTTCCTCATTAATATTTGGTCTCAATGCTGAAATGAAGCCATTCAAAGTATTAAAGTGATTCTTTTTTAAAGATCAGACTGATGATAGGACTGATTATAAAATAAGAACAACTAACCTCGTTCTTTGCCGTATAACATGTAATGGGTAATAATATATAGGGACCTACATGTTTGCAATAAAGAATGGAGGATACACGCTTTGATCCATGGTGCAACATTTCAGCCTACTACTTAGGGTCTACTTTCAGTACCATATCTACGAAAACTTCAGAATCGAAATACGTAAGGTCAGATATTAATTTTAAAAATTAAGTAAATCTAATTTCATATCTATTACCAATAAACGCGGTTTAATAGGCAACACGATAATTAAATGGTGGATGTATTTTTTTTCAACTTCCTTACAAATCTTCAGTAAAATATACTTTTAAGTTCATTAAATACGAGGACAAAATGTTATTAAATGTTGTAAAACTTAACTAAGTACTACCGACCAGGCTTGGGGTCCAGTATTTACTTGTAGTTGATACTTGGTACTTAAGTACCAATTTTTAGGTACATGTACTTGAACTTGACATTTCACAATTAGTCGTACTTGTACTTGAAAAACCAAGTATTTTCGAGTATTTCTCAAGTACTTCAGATGCCATGTAAAACTTTTTTCCCACCCCGTTTTAAATACTTAGCTGATGTATAGTTTCACTAGTAGCCTATAGGGGCTACCTCAACATGCCAGGTGAGGCAAAGGAGTGACCCACTAGCATTCTGGGATGCGCATGAGCACATTTTCCCACATCTTGCCAAGCTAGCCAGGAGTTACCTTACTATCCAAGCATCAGCATCAGTAGAGAAAACTTTCAGTACTGGAGGGAAAGTATTTCGTCCAGATCGCTGCCGTATGACCGACAAGAACTTTGAAACGGTCATGTTTGTGAAGTGTAATGATCACACTTACAAATGATTTTGATGTATGATTGTGATGGCAACTTTTCAACATAATCTTAGGTGATATAGTGTATATGTTCTTTACTGATAAAGACATAACATGTTTATTGTTGATGGAACCATGAGCCATATATGGGGCTTTGTGAAGTGTATTAATGTTTTTGTGTATTGCAATAAAATTATCAATAAAATAGAGAAATAATTTTTTTTTATTAATTTCTTCTGCAAGAGTACTTGTACATGTATTTGTACTTGATTATTAAGTACTTGGAATTACTTGACCAAATTTCCTATACCAAGTACTTGTACTTTATTTGTACTTGAGAAAAAATACTTGACGCCAAGCCTGCTATCGACACAATAAAAAAACTGAACAGGAAGTGCTCTGGACAAAAACTAGTAGATCTGTAGATCTGTAGAACATCATTGTTGTTTTCTAGTGTAGGCCTAGTTCTGAAACAAACTTAAATGAGGAATTTGCATGAACTATTTGAAAAGTTTGAAATACTTACAGCTCAGCTACATATGTCGGTACTAACCTCATACTCTCTACTTTCACAATAGCATACACCGTTTGAGTTGTAAAAGACCTTTCATTCGGTTTTCCCATGAGAACAGATAAAACATTTCCAAACTTGCTCAGAAGAGATCTAAGAGAATCCTGCTTGTAAAAATAAAAAATAAAATAAAATTACTCGGTTTATAGCTATGGTGCATCTAATGTAAGATGTAATTAAACTGGGAAAGTTATCAGCTATAAAAAGTAATTAAGCTCTTCATTAAACTGTCCAAGTGATTGAGTAAGTGAATAAAAGGAAGGGAAGGAGATAGTTTTAGATTTCACTGAATTTAGGCCAAATTTCTAATAAAAGTTAAAAACAAAAAAGCCCTTACATTTAATAAGCATAGCTCGAAAAAATGCCTGCTTCAAATTAGGCTATTTAGCGTTTTGGTCGGGGGGTGGGGGTGGGGGTGACTCAAATTTAATGTCTGAATAATTCATTTTAATAAATAAGAATCTTAAATTTATTCTTTTAATTTTAAATACTTGAGCTATAAATTTTTCTCCAAAAATCTGTTCCTTATGAACACTTACAACAGTGAATGATATTGGAACAAATTTCACATAAAGTCCGATGGCTTCCTTGTAGTTATTCCCTTGCACTGTATGTCTAGAAATATGAAATAGGGAAATCAGAGACATTTTATAATTTCCCTTGGAAAACATTTTCAACTTAAATACAGTACCTAACCTCTCATAATCCTATATTACATTACATTTGGAAAACACGAAGCCACTGGGGCCTATCAGGATTATCCAAGTCATGAGCTCTACTTTATTACATATTATACAGTAGGATATTATTGGGTAGATTTAACCTACGAGTCCTAAAATGTATCATACAAGCTGCTCCTTTTTTCACTGAAGTGATTTATCCTATAACTCTCATTAGTCACGTAATTAAATAAATCACTGTATAAATTATAGTTAAAATTTTATTTAAAACAAACTGTTAATTTCGACTTCACGGCACTGTTATAATAGTATTTAGAAGATCATAAAGAAAAAAATCACTTCTGAAGATGCCACCGTGATAATCGCTTTTAAACCCTCCCAAAAATAAAAAATAAACTTTAAATGACGGTCAGCAGAACAATCCTCTACTTAGCCAAAGACGCTTTGAAATTCCATTATTTACCGTCATCAATAACGGGAGTTAATAGAGAAACCGTTATACTGACCCATTATTACGAGGTTTTACTGTAGCTACACAACTATGTGAATGCCATTCCCATTCACATTATTGATCCTCAAATGAAAATGACCAAAGTGAAAAAGCTATATTTGAGAAAAGAGCGTCTTGATTTGGGAAGCAGTTTTCGCCTCTGAGACGGTGGCAAATGGGAATGACAATATTTCCTAACCTAACTTATTTTAAACAATCATAACATAACGCGACAACAGCGTAACCCAGTGGTCCGCAACCTTTTTCTCACTTGTGGACCCATAGAAGAATATGGATTATTTTTGACGAACCCTTAGCGAAAATAATTTGTATATACTAATTTTGTGTGAATCAGAATATACCCCTTGTCTTCTTCTATGGACCCCTGAAACTCATTCACGGACCCCAGGTTGCGGACCGCTGGCCTAACCAATCAGAACGTAACTTATCGTAAACTAACCTAACACCGGACCAAAATGGGGAAGGTCGTGGATGGGAATGAAAATATGAAGTGGGAGTGGCATATAATAGGAATTGTATTTCAGGACACGGATGGGAATGGCCTGAATGGGGTGAGACTGTTTACCAGACTCATAATTAAGAAAGAACCTGTACTACTGAAAAATTCTTAATATGGAAATTTGGAACTGCGAATTCAATTGATATAACCTAACTGAGAACATGTAGCGTACAGTCCTACTACTAATGCTATTAGGCTGTTTCAAATTCCGCACTGAAGTATGTTCGTGTGTAAAGGGTATCTAAGGATACCAGTATGCATTTTCTTCGAGATTTCTGTAGTCACATAAACAAGAACAAACAAATAAAAATAACCCTTCTCATCTGAACATACAGAATTTACTCCTAAACCACATTAATCCGCTTTACACTAATCTTCTAACAAGGTGTACTTTTACGCTAATTTTGCTTCAATCAATTATATATATATATATATATATATATATATATATATATATATATATATGAGAATTATCCGCAAAAGATGAGAGCGAAAGAACGAAACAAATGAAAAAATGAGGTACCCACCCGGGAATCGAACCGGGATCTTCCGATTGCCGGTCAGATATGATAACCACACCACAGGCCTCACCCAAACAAATGTCGTAATTCCTCTACATACGCGGAGAAACCAATGCCCCAAAGGGGCACCTCACGCATGCCGTAACATATATACATTATAACTGCAAACACGCAGTATAATTAACGTAAAGAACGACGCTTTGTATAGGAGAATTATCCGCGCAAGATGAGAGCGAAAGAACGAAACAAATGAAAAAATGAGGTACCCACCCGGGAATCGAACCCGGGTGGGTACCTCATTTTTTCATTTGTTTCGTTCTTTCGCTCTCATCTTGCGCGGATAATTCTCCTATACAAAGCGTCGTTCTTTACGTTAATTATACTGCGTGTTTGCAGTTATAATGTGTGTGTATATATATATATATACTATATATATACAGGGCATCCCAAAAAAATGTATACACACTTTAAATACTTATAAAGGCAGTGTTTATTAAAATACATTTCATTTTCAAAATGTAGTAGAATCTACAGACATTATTTAATTGTTTTGTCAACGCCTGTTTTCAAACTGACGTCCGTTCTGGTCCAGGCACTGCTGATAACGCGAAGCAATGGAATCGCAAACATCACGAAACATTTCGTTTGGTATTTGTGTGCATTCTCGTTCAATGGCTGCTCTCAATTCAGCGACTGTTGCAGGTTTTATAGCGTAGACTTTGTCTTTTAAGTATCCCCATAAAAAAAGTCTAGTGGTGTGAGGTCTGGTGAACGCGGAGGGTATTCTACGAAACCCCTTCGTCCAATCCACATCCACATCGTGCCAAGTACCACTCGCAATACTCCACTCTTCGGTCCGGATCATCTTCATTAATAGCATGGACTAATCTTGGAATGTAACTTTTCCATTGACAGCGCTTCAAAATGCGTTGGACAGACGATTCTGAAATTCGTACCTCACGACTCGCTTGCCGCACAGATTTTCTTGGACTTTGGTGATACGTTTCCAGTACTCTTTCTTGCTTTGTGGGGCTTGTCGATGTCCGTGGTCTTCCGGAACGCTTCTTGTGGACATTCTGAACAGTTCCATCGGCTTCAAACTTATCTCTAATTCGAGTGATGGTAAGTCGCGTTTGTGGATCTGTTTGAAACCCTCCTAAACTGTCTTTGCACTTCAACTGCGTTTTCACACTTCCAGTAGCATTTTAGAATGAATTTCCTTTGTTCAAAGCTTAGTCTGACTGCCATTATTAATTCTAATGGGTTTAACTTGGAAAGAAAGAAACATCAATTGAGCTATCAGCTGTTAAAGTGTGTATACATTTTTTTGGGACGCCATGTATATATAGGTTAGGCGGACCAGGATACGTTTGAGTCATTCCATGTCAAAATAACTAGTGATGGGACGATACCAAAATTTTTAACGATTCCGATTCCGATTCCGATACCACTAAAAAGTCTCGATTCCGATACGATTCTCGATTCCGATTCCGATTCTCAATATTTTTAAATATAATTCTATACTTGTTTTTCTGGAAATTGTCATATTTTACTCTGGTAAGATTAACTATTTACATTATGAGTATGGTAATATAAATTATAAATTATAATAGATTGGTTTAAAAATAAAAATCAACTAAGTTGTAACAATTCATTTTAATCTTCTTGATTACACATCATGGATATACATGTTTTAATGTATAGCTACAATACAATAAAAATGAAATTTGTTATCCTCTTTCATTTAAATTTTAAAGTTTACATTGCAAAACTGGTTCAATTAAAAGTTAAAGAATCGTTTTAAGAATCGGAAATCATGGTACAATTCTCTCGATTCCGATTCCGATTCCTGAAAAATGCTCGATTCTTCCGATTCTCGATTCCGATTCCGATTAATCGTCCCATCACTAAAAATAACCACTCATGAAAACTTGGCACTATTGTAGATCTAGGACATTCGCATGCAATTTTTTATTTGTCTCAATATTAGCCTGAGATACATACAGGTCATTAAATTTTGTCCTTCCCTCCCATTTCTTACTTTACCTACTCCATTTTCAACTAAGCTAACATCTCCCTCCTAATTATGATAGAAGAGTGGCTCTTTCAGCATTTGAAAGCTCTTGCATAGATGAACAACGCTTATTGCATAAAAAAATCCTTCCAAAATGAAAACCAAAAATGCTGACCTAATGTGCTTTTTGACTTTACCTCACTTAAATTTTTTGAAACTTTTTAACAAGAGACCTATCCAAAAAATTTCAGCTTCGGAACTCAAATCTACTGAAAAGAGCCTCATTAATTCCTCAACATAGTGTATATTGGTCACAACCAGTCACAACATTAATTTTGTTTCCAGAAGTGTCTACGAGTATTTGGTAACACTGTTAAGGTACTATACGCCAAGGTTAGCTTAGGTATGATATTTCAACATTTATCGTAATGGATAAGTGTTAGGCCTCTTCGTACATAGTTGCTCAAGATAGATTACCTTGTAGTGGTTCCGCGCGTCGCTATCTCCAAGCGGGGATCAGACTGGCGGGGATCAGACTGGCGGGGATCAGACTGGCGGGGATCAGACTGGCGGGGATCAGACTGGCGGGGATCAGACTGGCGGGGATCAGACTGGCGGGGATCAGACTGGCGGGGATCAGACTGGCGGGGATCAGACTGGCGGGGATCAGACTGGCGGGGATCAGACTGGCGGGGATCAGACTGGCGGGGATCAGACTGGCGGGGATCAGACTGGCGGGGATCAGACTGGCGGGGATCAGACTGGCGGGGATCAGACTGGCGGGGATCAGACTGGCGGGGATCAGACTGGCGGGGATCAGACTGGCGGGGATCAGACTGGCGGGGATCAGACTGGCGGGGATCAGACTGGCGGGGATCAGACTGGCGGGGATCAGACTGGCGGGGCCCCACCTCTGAAACCTAACTCCATCTTACACAGTCTAGTTATCTAGTACACCTGAGCGAGATGTTAAATCTCCTTTTGAATACTTCTACATCAACATCGGTGGTGTTTCCGACTTTTGGCTAACTGGTTAAATAGTCTTGGCATTCTGACAGAAATCTATTACTACTACTATTATATATATATATCTATATAAGGCATTTTTTCTTATTTTTTCAGGGTTTTCTCTAACACGTTTTTAAATTCAAGTTCCGTTCTAAGTTCTTTAGAAAAAGAGCTTACTAAAAATTTTGCTAATCCATTATATTTTCATCGCGCTATAAGTTAAAGATTTAAGACACCTTCCTCTAGAAACAGCTGATAAAGACGAAAGTTGGGAACTTACTGAATATCAGGTTTTATGTCGAAAATGTAGAGAGAAATTTATGAAACTTCCCAATACTAGAAAATGCGAAATATCATCAACTCCATCCAGTTCTGATGACGTAAACCAACAATTAGCAAGTGAAAACTGTGAAGAGTGTTTCTTGAAGAGTATGAATTGTCAACACCGAATGTGTCATTGCCAGCAAGTGGAGAATCACCAGTGATTAAGATAGGGCTTTCATCAAGGAAATATTCTAAAGCAAAGATACAAAAGATTGAAGCAACTAAAGAAAACACTGCAATTTAATATTTTTTCCCAAAGATTATGAAGAATCTACCATTCAAAAAAAACTATGAAATCATGGATCAATTTAAGCAAATATTTAACTTTACAAACAAGAAAAGTGAAAAGGTGAATGCATTGACAGTTGCGTAAAAAAGTTGGAGTATTCGTAGAATGGCTTCTGAATTGGATGAACATACTTCATGGCACGAAAAGCAAAACTGCTTGAAAAGAAGGGCATATTGTCAGACTCAAATTCCGAAACTGAAAATAGAAATGGTGAATTTAGTTAAAAGGCTTTTATTTACGAAAGCGGGTTAGCCGTATAACTGTATCATGGTGAGTGGTCAGCGTGAAGTCCAACAAAAATTCTTGGTATTATATATTTTAAGAGACATTTCAGCTCTTCAAACAAACGTATCCCGATAAGGTGGCGAGATTTAGCAAATTTGCAGAATTGCGTCCGAAACCATGTAACCGAGCATGTATCCTAATTTGCACAATACATCAAAATGTAAAATTAACAAGATCTATGTCAGAATGGTATCAATGTCCTCTTCTCTATTTATGGCTCTGACCTTTGAGGCAATAACCCTAGTTTTGCTCGCAACACATCTTGTGATAATCCATGCGTGCATATTGTTTAATCAGTTTATGTTAAGTGGTTCAAACACTATAGCGTGTACAAAGTTAGGGTGGAGTGAAAAAATCAAGTGCCAGGATCAAAATTGAGGGTCTAAATAGTTGTCTTTTGTCCAGGATTAAACTTTAAAACTGATTTTGGTTGGTTACATACAAAACTGAATGCTGCCGGCCAATTTATACAAATCGTATGTGCGCGCGACCAAAATTTGAATTTGAACCCATCTCGGGTTCTTGACTTGATAAAAAGACAATTTAAAAACTGTTTATGATATATTTTTTACCTCTGAAGCAGATTAAAACATTTGCAGAGGGCTTTAGGCTCAATAATGCATCAAAAAATCCATATTTCATAATTTTTCCTCAAAAAATGCAATTTTTCGACCCTTTTTTTCCAAATATTTTGTTTATTTGAAATTATATTTTATATTTTTCTTTTCAGGTTGAATTTATAGAATTGATAAATACATGTATTTTGATAACCTTATTGCCAAAAAATACTGCATAGTAGGATGTTAAGACGCAGTGACAGTTAAAATTCTTGATGGAGGTCGCACATTTTCAAGCACACTCATTCACCAGTTGACGGAAAGCTTACACTAAGGTCTGATTGAACACTGGATTTGGTGCAATGTCTATCCAATTTCACGCCCCAGTGTCACCAGCAAGATTCAGGATCTAGTCAAAGAATTTTCGAGGTAAGACTCAAATTTTCATTCCCTTATAAAAAGACTTAAAATATGTCATACTTTCGTAAATTTTGTAGTTACATTTATTTGTTTGCGACAGTAATTTTATTAACAATCATGTGATTCAGTGATTTGCAAATCATAGGAATGATCGGTAATAAATTCTGTTTTGACTAGAACTTAACTTAGGGTTTATAATTGAAATTTGCATTCACAACATTACAGTTTTGGTAATTTTGTAGGCGTGATAGATATCCAAAAAAGAAA
Organism: Bathynomus jamesi; assembly: GCA_023014485.1. Classification (NCBI taxonomy): domain Eukaryota; kingdom Metazoa; phylum Arthropoda; class Malacostraca; order Isopoda; family Cirolanidae; genus Bathynomus; species Bathynomus jamesi. Next base: position 37,896 of record JAJOZX010011538.1, read on the forward strand.
CGTGGTGACAAGTTCCGGAGTGATCTTTCTTCCTTCATTGAAAAAACTTCCAAATTGCTTGACATCTTCTGTGAGGACTCAAATCGGAGGAGAGATTTGGAACATTTGTATCAACTCAAAATGACAGAAGAAGACTATGCTTTCTATGAGGACCAGAAAACAGCCAGAATAGGACGATGCGTTGGTTTTAAGGAACTTTACATCGGCAGACATCAGATACAAAAGGAGAGGAGTACAGCAGGAGCAAGCAAAAGAAAAGAATCGGTGAGTTTGATCAATATAAATAAAAAACTTTTGATTAATGGCCACCGAAAATCTGGGTTTCTTGAAATGATTGTGCTACAAATTATAAAATTTTATTTTTGCGTCTTTGGTAAACTATCTTGTATCATAATCATATTGAATTTTATTATTTCCAAGGAAGAACTCAGAAGAGTTTTTCAAGATGTTCCATCAAGCTCAGCAGCAATACAGGACAGTGATCTCGACAGTCTCTCAAGTCAGGGCAGCCTGGAATCACATGAAACAGCTGGTGTCAGTGAACAATAGGAATCCAGGACAAAACAGGAAGAGTCTACCAAACCTCGCTCAGCAATGTGACAGGTATACTGTATAGTTTAAAATATGAGTATGCTTTGAACACTCTTGTTGCTCTGTTGACAATACCTTTGAAAAAAATTATTTATAATCCATGTAACGATGCTAATAGTTAGAATCCAAATCTTGAACACTGCTGTCCAATGAACATCTTGTTAGAATATTAACTTGAAATAAAATAAATGTCTTTTACTAGGTACCAAGTAAGTGACAGAGCTGGAGCAGCAGTTGCATCGGCAGTTTTAGAGGATTATGGAATTATCACTACTACTGATAAGATGAACGTGATTGACAGGTGACAGTCCAATTATCTTGTATATTAGTATCTGATTCAAATCAAGTATTTCACAAAAAGGCGTACGTTTCAAACAAGTGTTGAAATTTAAATATTGTTGGTCAAAACCTATGGAGCTTGCTTAAATAACTGTCTTTAAAATTGAGTAAATTTGCACTATGAACTTTGCAGGAACAAGCTGAGAAGAGAACATGAAAAATATCGTAAAGCCATAAGAAAAGAGGAGGGTAAATTGTTTGAATTGGTGGATGCTTTTATGTGGATGGTCGCAAAGATGCAACAATGGTGACAGTTGAAGTGAATGGCAAATATTACAAAAGAACTGAGCTAGAAGAGCACTATGTAATTGTAGGAGAACCCGGTAAGATTTAAAATTTTGATCTTTAGTTTGCATTTTGTAACAGATACTACTCAAAATATTTATTAAGATGAATTTTGGATATAGAAATTGGAAAATAGATATAAATCCTGAAATATCTAAAACAATTGTCTCTAATTTCTGAATACTATTTCAGGTGATTTCTACCTCTCACGTGTGACTCCAAGTAATGGCAAGGGGTCGACTATTGCAACAGAGATATACAAGGCCCTCAAAGACACTGAATTACAAACCAAACTTGCCATGATAGGATCTGATGGGACTAATACAATGACCGGTTCAAATGGTGGAGCTATCAGATGCCTGGAAGAACTGCTTGGGACCTTAGCAGTGGAGCATTTGCCTACTACATACACTGTAATGAGCTCCCCCTTCGTCACGTCTTTGTTACTCTGGATGGAACAAAGAGCCCAGACTCATTTTCAGGAAAGATAGGGGTTGAACTTGGTGGAAGTGTACCTCAGTGGGATGCGATTTCATTCAAGCAAATTAGGAATTCAAAATTTCAAGTTATTCCTAACCAAGTACTAGAGGACCTCAACACTGATCAGTATCATGCTTACAGAATCTGTATGACTTATGCTTGGCTGTGTTGATCCTGATCTTGAGCTCCTTGAAGTTAGACCGATCTGTCATTCAAGGTGGTTGACTCTGGCATGTAGAATAGGGTGGAGCGATTTCTCTGATTTTTGAAATGACATTAGTAACAGTGCGGAAAATGTGCTATTGTATGTTGAATGCAGTGACAAAACCGTTTTTCTCTAAGACAATATCTTCAGGTGCCAATATGCCAATGAATTTCCAATAAAAACTTAAAACCTCTTTATTTTGACAAAAAATTATATACAGCGACTCCGTAAATAAACAAATTTATATGTAATAGTACCCCACACATGGTGACGATTGGCATATTGACGCCAATCGCTATAAAATCATCACGCCAATCACCTACGTGTGTCGCCAGCATAACACAGTGTGTTAGTGTTAGACCAGCTGTTTCCACGGTAAGGTGTTACGCTCTGTTCGCTTGCGCAATCACATCAGATCCTTTCACTATTTAATATTTGATGTTGCATTTCAGCACATTCTCTTACACTTTTGTGATCTTGTTTTATAAATTTGGATTATATATTATAAATCTTGTATAGTTAAAGATTTATAATCAGGTCAGACATGGCAACTAAAAGAATGCCTCGGCAGTCAAGAACAACGGACTGTCACATATTTGGCAATGGAGAAGAACTGAGTCATCGTTCGTGTTCTACCAACATTTGAGGGTGTTATGAAATGCTATATATATGAAAGAAGACGACTGAAAGAAGAGTTAAACAATAAAGATCCTTCTGTTCATGAAATATCATCGGCGGTTGCAGAAAACTTTATTTCATTATGCAATAAAGCATCAATTCCAACTGTATCCTTCAACCGCGTTGTAAAGAAAATAAAAGATTATCATACAAAATATAGATCTATATTAAAACAGCTTAAAGGTATGAAACAAACGGAGTCTTACTTAGATAAGTGCAAAAAATTTAAAGATGATGCTCAAAATCTTTTTGATATTGCCGCTTGTAAATGTAGAGACTTTCAATCCTGCAAATGCCCAAAATCAAATCGAGTACCGAAACATGAACAAGAATTCCTAAAAGACCAAAGAACAAAAAGAAAAATGGCCATAGGATCAGTTGATGTTTCTGTTTCTAAAAAAATACAATTAGCACAAGTTAGAAAAAGCAGTAGAGATTTGTATCTTTCAAAACAACTGCCAGTAATGTCATCAACTTCATATACAGAAAGTTTTCAGTTTGAAGATATATCTTCTTCAACAGATACAGAAAAAGAATCTGACGAAACATTTGATGAGCCAATCTCCGTAAAACGGAAACGCATCAGAAGCGAACGCGGAAAAAGTCGAAACAAAATCTCTGAAGCGATTACGCTTCCCTTCACTTGCAAAAGCTTGTGATCGTACAGGTATTTTTCAGATAGAGCAGCTTCCATAATAACAAGTTCTGTTTTGCACGACATTAAACAAACATCTGAGCCTGATCCATCCCTGGTAATAGATTGCAGTAAAGTGCGCAGAGCTAGGAAGCATCAACGTGATGAGCTTCAACAGGATGCTAGCGTAGGAAAAACAATTATGAGTATTATTTTGACGGTCACAAGGATAAAACTATTGTCCAAGAACAGAAAGGTTCTAAATTTTATCGTAAAGTTGTTGTGGAAGAGCATGTAACCTTGGTAGCAGAACCAGACCAAGTGTATCTAGGGCACTTTACTTCTGAATCTGGGACATCTAAAAGTATATGTAAAGGAATATGCGATTTTTTGAATACACAACGTTGATTCTTCAAATTTAGTTGCTATGGGATGTGATGGAACTGCTGTAAACAGAGGAGCGAAAGGTGGAGTCATTCGGCTTATGGAAATGCATCTCAATAGACCTTTGCAATGGATTGTGTGTCAGTTACATGCAAATGAGCTTCCTTTACGCAACCTCATGGAGAAATTGGATGGAAAAATCATTGGACCTCGTGAATTTGTTGGCATCATTGGCCAGCAATTGCAGAAATGTGAAACACTTCCGGTTGTTCATTTCGAAAAAATCGAAGTTGAAATTCCATCTATTAACAAAGACGACTTGAGCACGGATCAAAAATATTTGTTTGATATTTATCAAGCCGTTTCAATTGGCGAGTGTAGTACTGACCTATCAAGACGAAATCCCGGCAAGATGGTGCACTCTAGGTGGTTAACCACTGCAAATCGTATTCTGATGATTTGAAAAATTTGGTTTCGTATGTTATGCACGTATATATCCCAATGTGGTTTACAATCAAACAAAGCAAATCAATTGCATATGGAGCTCCTAATGTTTTCAAAACCATTCAGTATTTCCGAATGTTGAACGATTCTGTTCGAGCAGTTATTGAACCAGTGATCCAAAGAAATGCATTTTTCGGTCATCCAGAAAACATACTTTTGAGCATGATACAAGATGAGCGTAGCCATGTAAGAGTACTTGGATGGAAAAGAATAAAGCTAGAGAACAATATCGTGGAAAAAGTCTTAGACTCTCTAAAATCCCAAAGTAAAATTTCGAAGCCACAGTCTACACAGACATGATTAATTGGCATGACATCGCAGTAACTGAACCTCCAATGACGCGTGATTGTGTTTCCGACGATGAAATTGATACAATGATTGCTAATAGAGAAGTGAAGGATTTCAACAAAATGCCATGCCATACTCAAGCTGTTGAACGAGTCATCAAGTTAGTTACAGAAGCATCGTCTGCTGTGTGTGGAGCAGGATCTAGAGACGGATATATTCGATCGAGAATGGTAGCACGGAAAATGATGCCCTCATTTGAAACCAAATCTGAATTTTGAATATAATTAGATATTGACTAAAGTTTTCATTACATAAATCATGTCCATATGGTTGGGTGGTAGGGTTGGGGCATGGGTGGAACTCAACATACAGCCACCTCCTCGTGGTGAGTTCTGGATCATTCGGGCTGTATACGAATTTACGTGACAGTCAGAATGAACGAAGAGCTGTATTTATGGAACCAATTATTATCTGGAAATAAAAAATCAATGCAAATAATGTAAAAGCTATTTCCGTTCATTGAAAAACTCAACATTTAAATCAGTTAAATTTCCTTACATCACTTGTCTGTAAAATACCATTTTTTCAGAATAAATTCATAATTTAGGTAATAACATTGGTACCTGGAGATGTATCCTTAGGAGGCTACAACTTTTATACGTGATTACTATCAGGTCACAGCATATTTTGCACACTATTAGGAATCTTAATTCAAAACTTACATAGAACTTTCCATTTATGCCTTTTACTGAATATTGCTATTTTTTTGCCATAAATCTACATATTTGGAGTAAGATTGGCACCTGAAGATATTAATATAGGAGGCTAGAAATGTAATACACACTTTGTTTCAGGTCATAACACATTTTCTACACTATTACGAACCATGTTTCAAAAGCTTGTGAAAAAAAAACCCAAAACGCTCCACCCTAAATTGTAGAATCCTCAGTTTTATACATCTCAAAGGAAGCCTTCCAAAGTTCTGGTCACGCTTGCAGAGTTTTGTATCTTGGTCTATTTTCCAAGTTGGTTCCAGATCAAGGAGGAGTATCGATGCACAAATGGTGCTAAGAACTTTTATGATACGCTCCAAAGATCCTGAAATTTCCTCACAAGGAAGCCAGGGAGATAGCCCTAAAAATCCTCTACCAAAATGCATACTATGCTCACCCTGAGAACGTATTAATTGCCTTGCTTGCTGATTCAGACCCACAAATCCGCAACATCGCAGTTAACAAGGTACTTTTGGTCAGAGGGAATGAATCAGTTGAAACAGTGGTAGACAATGACTTCGAAGGTGGTGACCTGATAATTGATTCAGATGAGGATAATGAAGTCCCAGAGTTACAGCCTGACTTGAGTGTTGTGAGAGATAGTGTCAGGAGATTCATGGTGCCTAAAATTGATAATGAAGCTCAAGGGTATCTCAAAATAATAAACTTAAATTCACCTGACATTCATGAGCTTCCTATCATAGCATCTCTAACAATGAAGAACTCATAAACATAAGAAAGGAAGCACTGAAACTCAACCAGCCTTGTCATAATCAGGCTGTAGAGAGGCACATTAAACTTGTAACAGAGGCTTCCTCAACTGTGGTATGATTTGAACGTCGTGATGGCATTATTCGACAAAAGATAAAATCAAGAAAACTGATGAAAATGTTCAATACAAAAATACAATATTCTGAAACTGTTTAGATGATTATTTTTTATTACTTTCTTTAATGAGTGATACTTTAGATTAATCTAAGTTGATTTGTAATATTTTCAGTAGAAAATTGCATAGTTACCACAAATTGTCGAAAAAAAAAAAAAAAAAAAAAAAAAAAAAAATGCTGAAAATTGTCATTTTGGTCAAAAAAAATATATGGATTGTTTGATGCATTATTGAGCCTGCAGTCCTCTGCAAATGTTTTAATCTGCTTCAGAGGTAAAAAATACATCAAACAGTTTTTAAATTGTCTTTCTATCATGTCCAGAACCCGAGATAGATCACTGGGTTTAAATTTTGGTCGGCGCACATACGATTTGTATAAATTGGCCGGTAGCAGTTACAATTTTGTATGCAACCACCCAAAATCGGTTTTAAAGTTTAATTCTGGACAAAAGACAACTATCTAGACCCCCCTCAATTTGGATCCTGGCACTTTTGATTTTTTCACTTCACCCTAGACTGTACCTCCATTTGACCTTTAACCTCTATTTTTGACCGTAACCTTAATTCAGGGACGCGAGTCTTATGATCATCCATACGCGTGTGTGTGAAGTTTCATCAATTTATACCGAATGGACCTCCATTTCACCTCTGGCCTCTATTTGTGCCCTTAAACTTCGATGTAGGGACACGAGTTTTGTGATAATCCGTATGTGCGCGAATTTTCATAAAATTATGTAGAGCAGTTCAAAAGTTATGGCGCGGACCTCCATCTGACTTCTTTGTGACCTTGACCTTTGATGGAGGAACCTGAGTCTTGCTAAAAATACATCATCCTGTAATGACCCGTGCGTGTATGAAGTTTCTTAAGTTTATGTCGAGTGACTCAAACGGTATGGTGGGCAGGGCTGGTTTAACCATTAGGCGAACTTGGCGGTCGCCTTGGGCAACACAATACCGAGGGTAACATTTTTGCCAAACAACATGTTTAATGAGTCTATACCAATATTAGGCACTATTTCAATGGAACAATGAATTCAGATTCTAGCATTATAATTCTGCATTAGCATTAATGTGACTGCTTAATTTTCAAAGTATCTTGCTTAGCATATAGTGAGATATGGTGTGATGTGTATGTATGTGTGTGTGTGTGTATATATATATATATATAATATGTGTGTGTGTGTGTGTGTAAAAATGAAATGAATAATCAATATTCATTTTTACATAAGAACCAAAATCGCTTAACGCGAGTTTGGATAATAATTTTACTTGTGGCTTCCTATTTTTGTTCGTGTCAAAACCCTACGATCTACCATACCTATGGTTTAGTCGTATCCATTTTTATTTGTTATAGAAGTTATTAATTAATTATGATTGTCTTGCATCTCACCCTCGTCCCTAGATTATGCATACACATTGCATATAACAGGATTGGAACCCGTAGTTGTACTTCTTAGTCATTAATGCCCTCTCTTTGCCTCTAATTCGTTCTTGTAAATCTTCCTAATAATGATTTGTATTATACGTACAAAATTCAATAACTATGACGTCATAAAGTAACTTAATTCTCTTCACGTTTTCCATACCTTGAACACTGAATCACGTGTTTAGTATTTGGACATCTTCCGTATTGAATGTATGGTAAATTCTTTAATAATAATAATAAGAATAATAATAATAATAAAAAGAAAAAAACTTCATTCTCTATACATCATTATTTATGGTGTTTCCTACCTATTGTCTACTGATACCTATCAACCTATCAGTCCATATTTTACGCGCGTCTATATTACGCACACAACCTATTCTGTTACTTACATGTAAAATACGTCCACATGTATTTTTTTCTTTTTTTCTTTTAAGTGCGTTCACCCTCACAAGACATTCATTAGGCTTACAGTAGTTAAATGCTCAAATTCGCGAATCAGCAGAACCGAACGTTTCTAAGATAAACATCCCCTTTCGCTCTGATCCAAATTTATAACATGTTAAACATATTATAACATATTATGTATATAAATCTATATCATGTGTGCCATGTACTTTGTATTATATTTCTAACATCTTAATTGTCTATTAATATGAAACACTGTAAAAACAAAACAAAGCTATAGTAACTGTTTAATTGTAATTAACTAATACTTTAATTAATAATAACTTGTAATGTACTTCAATGAAACTATAATTGAATGTAATGACTTTATATATAATGTAAGAAAGTACTTTAATAGAACTATAAGGGACAATCATAAGCGAATGGGAAGTAATCCATAATCGAAATCATAATTGCAATAAACCCAAACAAAAATGTACTCAGTCGTGAAATAATATCGCCTTCAGAAAATGAAGACGTGGCAACAAAAAAATAAGATTAGTTTTTATTTTTTTTTATTTTTTTAAATTTTTATTTGGAAACTTTCACACCTGATCGTGTTTAAAAGGGGGGAAACTTAACCTCCAACTGCCATCCCCCAACATTCAGGCATATTTTATACATGTATTTGTAAAATGAAGGACACTTCATTACGAGACTCTGCCTTGGTCACTGCTAAGACTCCCCTGGTTAGCAGCCTCGCTGCGGGGAGGGGGGCAGAGGCCCCTTGCCTCCTTAATATTTTTAGATTCCGGCCTGAGCTATGGTCGAAAGAGGTCGAACCTCCCCTGTAAATTCAGAGCAATAACTGTAAATTTTTAAGAAGTAAATTTACAGTAAGAGAAACTTTTTATTTTCCCCCTCGAGTTGGGCTATCGTCAGAGGAACTTAGTAAAGTCGATAAGTTATAAAGTATCAGAGAAAGAATTAGAAAATTATAGAAGAAAAGTATATAGAAGAAATATCCGTTGCAGCCTCCTAACCAGAACCCCCCCCGTCGAATCCGAACCGAATCCGGGCCATAGAAGGAGGGGTTAACATATATATATATATATTTTTTTTTTTTTTTTTTTCCCAAGGTATGACCGCTCATGGCCACCAAAATAAAGGTGGATAGCAGAGCGAACATATGACGAAAACTATAAGATAGCTAACGGAGATGAAGAATAGACTGGGGGGAAAAAGGATATAGAAAAATCATATCGAAATCACAGTCGGTAAACAAGTCGGGAACGAGAGAGAAATGAGAACAGTCCGGTCACCGAAAAGTGGGGACCTTCAGCCAGGATAGCGCCAAGCCTATCACAAGGCCGACGTTCACCAAAAAGGGAAAATACTCTGCGCCCAGCGCATAGTAAAGCGGACACTCGACCAGGAGGTGGGCAACTGTAAACGGAACATTACAATTAGGGCATCGGGGCACCCGATCCCCGACCATTAAATAGCCATGGGTCAGGTGGGTGTGGCCAATACGAAGGCGGGCCAGAACCACCACCTTATGACGCGACCGATGGAAGAAAGAGGCCCAACATCCTAATTTCGGTTTAATTTTGCAAAGTTAGCTGTAGCGACATTCCAGCGACTCTGCCACCGGGAGCACAAAAAACTAAGAAAACTAGGGATATAGTCTGAAAAGGGAAGGGGCATGGGTGAAACCTGTAGTCGGCACACGGAACGGGCAGCTTGATCGGCAGCCTCATTTCTAGTTACGTTAAAATGTGCAGGGACCCAGCAAAATACCACCTCCTTGCCACCAGAAGTGACAAGTAAATGGAAAAGAAACTGGATACGCCGAACCAGTGGGTGGACGGGGTCGAAACACTCCAAACCATCCAGGGCACTGCGGGAATCCGAATAAATGACAAATGACCCATCCGAATGCTCCCGCACCACCTCCAGAGCGCTCAGAATGGCATAGAGCTCCGCCGTGAAAACGGAAGCCCCATCAGAGAGGCGGGTACATTGGGAAGGAAGGGCAGACGACTGGGGAACAGCCGCAGCCCCAACGCCCCCCGCCGACCTCGAGCCATCTGTGAAGATCGCAACACATGCAGAGTGACAAGCAGTGTGCTGAAGGAACAGAGACCGAAGCAAGGCAGAGTCAGAATCGGCGCTGCGAACGGGGCGCAACGCCAAACAGCATGTAACATGGGTGCTCTCGCAAGGTGCAACACCCTCGAAAGAGACCAGAATGAATGATGGAGGAGGAGTGCCCATACCATCGAGGAGGGAGGTCACCGTGTCGGTGAAATACCAACCCCCATCCCGGCAGAACGCCCTCTCCACCACCTGGAACAGAGCAGAGTTGGGAAGATGGAGGATCCGGAGATAGTGCTTGGCAATGAGGAACGACCTCCGATCCTCCAAGGGAGAGATGTCGCACTCAACCTGCAGGCTATCAACCGGAGGGGAGCGGAAGGCGCCAGATGACATGCGCAGTCCTCTAGAGAGGACCGGGTTCAGTATCCGAAGGGCCGTACGGGAGGCGGAGCCATACACCACACTCCCATAGTCTAATTTTGATTGTACCAGGGACACGTACAAACGTAGGTGTGTCCGCCTATCCGCGCCCCATGTAGTGTGAGACAAATGTCCCAGCAAATCCAGGGTACGTCTTGCAGTCTCGCGCAGCCTGGGAAGGTGGGGAACCCAGCTCAAACGGCTATCGAAGACCATACCCAGAAAACGTACTGATTGAACGAGGGCCAGAGGCTGACCCCAGAATGTAAGATTAAAGGCCGGGACGGCGCCGGATCCCCGTCTCCTCGACGGAAGGAAGGCCACGCACGAAGTCTTCGGGGAAGACAGCGTGAGGCCCACCGACGACGCCCAACGTTCAACCCGATTGACCGAGTTAGACTTGCCTCTCCACGAGGGGGAAGCTCGTCCCCGTGGCATAGACAGCCAGATCATCGGCGTAAACGGAACAACGCACCGAGGGCGGGAGGGCCCTCGGTAGCACAGACATGACCAGATTGAAGCAGGAGACGCTCAAGAGACACCGCCTCCTCCTGAACATACAGGTCAGATAGGGCCGCCCCATTACGGACGCGGAAAGTGCGACGGCAGAGGAAGTTTCGAATAAACGTGGGCAAAAAGCCCACGAAACCAAGAGACTTCAAACGGTCCATGACAACTCCCCGACGGGTCGTGTCATAGGCCTTTTCGACGTCAAAAAAGACGGACAGAACAAGATTCTGGCGGGGAAAAGGCCTCCTGTACATCATGACCAAGGAGGAGAAGGGGGTCCAAAGTACCCCGAAACCGACGAAAGCCATACTGGGTCGGGGGTATAACCCAAGCGACTCCAGTGTAAAGGAAAGTCGGACTGCCACCATTTTTTCAAGGAGCTTGCATAAGCAGCTCGTCAGGGCAATAGGCCGATAGCCCGCCACCTCCGCCGGATCCTTCCCCGGTTTAGGTATCGGGACCACAATCGCCTCCCTCCAACGGGAAGGGAACGACCCCTCAACCCACATCCGGTTGAGAACATCCAGCAAGAAGTGCAGGGCCATCGGGTGCAGATTCCGGATAAAGTCATAAGGAATGTCATCAGGGCCAGGGGCGGAAGAACGACGGGTTACCAGGGCAGCCCGAAGTTCCCGCATCGTAGAGACGGTTATAGGGCTCGTTCCCACTTAGTGGGAACGTAACATCCGACAACGGACGATCCGCAGCTGAAGGCGAAAGGGAAACCGCAGCAAAAGCCCCGGCCAGCCGATTGGCCACAGCAGTAGGATCCGAAAGGAAGCCGTCCCCGTCCCGAAGGACAAGATGACGAGCAGGGACCGGCTTCCACTCGATACTACGTACCTTCCGCCACACAGCAGCAGAAGGGGTAGACGAGGAAATGCCAGACACAAAAGCACGCCAAGAGGCCGGACGGGCCAACTTGAGTCCGGCGGGCGAAAGCCTTCGCCCGCCACATCTCAATCAAGTGTTCTGGGCGCCGGGTGCGGTGGAAGCGGCGCGTTGCCCTCTTCCTCTCACACACCGCCTGGTGACATGCTGGAGTCCACCACGGGACGCTACGCGTCCGTGGGTTACCGGAAGATCGAGGAATACAGTCCTCCGCTACGTCCATCACCACCCGCTCGAACTCATCCACAGAGCCAAAGTTCAAAACCGAACGGGCAATGACGGAACGAGCTCTGAAGGATGGCCAATCAGCCCGCGCCAGGCACCACCTCGGTCGAGACGAGACACCCGGCTGCAGTCCGACCGGATCAAGACAAACTGGGTAATGATCACTGCCATAAGAGTCCCCCAACACCCTCCACGAAAAATCGAGTAGGGCATCGAGGTAAATGAACCCGTGGGTTAGTGAAAATAGTTAGGTCCGCCAGAATTGAGGCAAGTAAAGAAAAGTTCCTCCATTAAGGAGAGCAACATACCAGCCAGGTCGCGACTATTAAAGTCCCCGAGGAGGAGAAACGGCCGAGGCAGTTGCAACACCAACTCGCGAACCGCGTCGCGAGGGGGGTCATGGGGAGGAATGTGGATCGAGCAGGCAGTGTACTGGCGATCTAAGAGCCGCACAGCCACAGCCTGCAAGGAAGTACGAAGAGGCACACCTCGAAGGTAACGAATGGTGAACATAAATCGCCGCACCCCGCCGGTGTGTGTGCTCATCCGGGGTACAAGGGAAACCAACGTAGCCAGGGAGGCGAGGGAGCCCCCGCGCAGCCAGGATAGTCTCCTGGAGACAAACGCAGGAAGGCCGCTCGCTCTCCAGCAGGGAGGCAAGGTTCTCCCAGTTAGCTAAAAGCCCCCTACAGTTCCAATGCAAAATGGAACTGTAAGGGGAAAAGGCAGAAGAGGCAGAGAAAACAGCAAAAAACATCCACGGACCAAGCTGAGCAGCAAACTCAACGGTCCGTAACCAGGGACGGAATCGGCTTCCCCGACTCACCCCGAGCGGGAAGAGTAGGGGTCACAGGAGGCAAGCCCCGGAGACGAGGATTCCGATTACGGAAAGCCACAGACTCCGCAGCTGCTCCACCTGTAGTAGAACGAGGGTGGGAGTGGAACAGGGAGTTCAGAGGAGGGCTTCCCTGATGGAGGGAGAGGAGACGATGAGACGGGCCCAGCCGAAACCCCCGACTCCCCACCAGGGGTAAGGCAGGGAGAACCAGACGTCCGGGGACTCGCAACACCAGACAAGTGCTGACGGGGGAGGGGGAGGAAAGATCCACCACAGGTGGGAAAGGTAGATCCAGGAGAGAGACCCGACAACTTTTGGCAGGAGCCGAATGGAGAGACTCCATGAATAAGGGCCAAGCCCCTCTCGACCGGGTCCACCGTGGGAACCGAGTCAGTAATCAAAGGTGTCATGGGGCGGTGCACCTCAATCGACACCCTGACACTAGTTGGGGCACCGGGAGGTGACGCCCCACCAGCCCTCCGTATAGTGTAGGGAGTCCCGAGCGGAGTAGGGGCGGCGCGCCGCTTCCCCTCCGGTGAAGGGGAAGCAGAGCAAGCAATGGTCGTGGACGGGTCTGGAGGACTCCGACCACGGTGACGTTTCCTCCTCCCCTTCGGGGCCTCACCCTCCCCACCCGAGAGACGGGCAGGCAGGGATCCAGACCCCAAGACCGGAGAGGGAGAAGGGGAACTTGTAGGCAGGGAATCAGTCTTGGCGACTGAAGGTGAGGCAGGGGGACAAGGTCCTACGGTTCCAGGACGACAACCAACCCCCGGAACTTCCAGGGGGGGAGCACCACTCCGGTAGGCGCCGGGGTAGCACGGGAGGGACCCGAGGACCCGCCAGAGCCAAGAGCCGCAGCATAGGACAATCCCCGCCGTGGCTCCTGGTCGCGGACCCTATCGCGCTCACTGAGGAATTCGGTAGTCCTTAAGGACTGCACTTCGAATTCAAACTTGAAGACGGGGCAGTCCCGAGAGGAGGAAGGGTGGGTCCCCGAGCAGCTCGAGCACTGCGGGGGCTTCGTGCACGGGGGAGGGTGCGCAGGCCCACCGCAGCGGACACAGAGCTTACCCTCACGGCGGCACGCAGAACTAACATGACCGAACCGGTTGCAGCCAAAGCAGCGGACAGGGTCAGGCATATACGGCCGCACCGAAAACTCGTAAGACCGTCGATCACCCATGCCCCAGAACACCTGGGTCAAAGGTCAGGAGCAGACGGAGTAAGAGCACCATCGCGGCGCGACGAAAAGTTGAAGACCTTCGTGACCCCCTGGGAGGCAAGATCCTCCTGCAACTCGCCAACCGGGATCGACAGCAGACGGGAAGCGAAAATGGTGCCCTGACAACTATTCAGTCGCGGATGAGTCACAGAAACTCTGCAACCAAGAACATCCTGCAACTGTAAAAGGGACTCAGTCACCCCCGAAGAACGGGACTTCAAAAGAAGAGACCCATCCTTCAGAGGGCGGATCTCATAACGGCAGGGAATCCCCACCGTCTTAAGACGCTGAAACACCCGTTCCGAGTTGCCCGGAAGGGAGCCACCAGAAGGGCGGAGAATAAGGAACCTATCCACCGGACAAGAATTGACAGCAGAGACAGGTCCACGTGTGACGGTAACCGAGAGTGGGCGAGAAAACGAGGGCTGCGAAGACCCCGCCCTACGGCCACCACGAGCCCGGCCATGAGAGCCAGACGCCGCAGAGGACGAGAGGGGGCCATACGGCTTTAAGGTCAATCCAGCGGAGGCAGAGGCAGCTGAAGGACCAGACGTAGTAGTCTTATCTAAATCCAAGGACGGGCCAGAGTCGTTAACGGGAGTGGATTGAATTGTAGAAATTTTACCCATAAACATAATTACAAGGAAGACAGCCTCGGACCCAAGGCAATGCACCAATCCGCCACTGCATCCTTCAAGGCGCAGGCCCAACTTCCAGGGTAGCCCGCCCCCCAACCTGACTGTCGCTTTAAAAACAGAAGACTAGCTCTCCTGGAGTTTTGTCCGTTAAGGGACACTCGATGGCCCCAAGACTGCCGGCAAAAATGAACAGGGGGGGGGGGGGAATACTACAATTGACAGAGGCCCACGACCGAGTCAAGACAAGAGAAATTCCGCAAAAAAGAAAAAGGGGGGGGGGGAAAGGCAACTAGGTAACTCTCTGCCCACACCCCGCGAGGAGTTGAGGAAACCTCAACAACCCAAGAGGTGTGCGAGCCCCCTCGGCCAGGCAAGCCGGAGTACCTAATCGAGGGATATATATTTTCCTTTCTCTGATTTCCCGCCGATTCGTACCTAAAAAAAGCGGTACATATCTCGGCGAGGCAGTGAGTGGGTGATGTTACTGTGCTGGGAGTGGTAGACTAGGGTAGTGAGTAAGGGTCAGTAGCTGGATAGTGGGTAGGAGGGGTACGGTTTTAGATGCGATGGAGCAGATGAGAGTAAGGAAGAGAATCGCTTCCGCTGAAAAGTGGGGGCCGTCTGCGAGTATGGATCGTAGGCGGTCGGGTATGGGATTTTCGGCCGAGGAAAACACCTGCGACGGAGAGCGGACAACTTTGGGCATTCCACCAGGTGTATGACAGTGATAGGGGTATGGCAGGTAGGGCAAAGCGGGGCTAGCGACTTCGCCATAAGGTGTCCGTGGGTGATGCGGGTGTGGCCTAGGCGGAGACGGGCTAGAATTACTTCTTTATGGCGGGACCGGTGGAATGAGGAGGCCCAGTATCCTATTTGTGGCTTGATCGTGTGGTTTATTTTGTGAGGCCTCGTCCCATTCCCGCTGCAATATGGAGCGGAAGTGGGAGCGGAAAGTCGGGAAGTCGGAGAAGGGGAGGGGTCGGGAGGGGTCGGGAGGAGGCCGGCAGTGAGCAGGCCGTCTTTGCTGCGCGATCCGCCGCCTCGTTACCCTGGATGCCGACATGAGCCGGGACCCAGCAGAATGCGATTGTCTTGTGTTGGAAGGTCGTTAGGAAGTGGAAGGTTTGCTGGATACTACAGACGAGCGGGTGAGGGGAGTTAAATCTTTCTAGGGAGAGAAGTGCACTTTGGAAATCCTAATAAATGACGAAGGAGCTGGCAGAGTGGGTGCGCATAATATCGAGGGCCTCCGTAATGGCGAAAAGTTCCGCCGTAAAAACGGAGGCCTCGCGGGGCAGGCCGACGCCCCGGGAAAGAGGCTGGGACAGAATCACCGCTGAGGAGGCCACACCACGTTCCGAGCGGGAACCATCTGTGTAAATGGCGACTGCGTCCGGGTGTTGGGTTGCGTGTTCGCGGAAGAGTGACCTGTATATCATGGTGCTCGTGGTAGTCTTCGGTAAGGCGCACAGATCTTTGCAAAACTTGATAGGGGTGAGGATCCATGGGGGGGTAGATGCTGAATGAAATGGGGGATAACTGAGGGGTCGAACATGTTGAAAAGATCAAGGATAGAGCGGACCGCTTCAGTGAAGTGCCAGCTCCGTCCCTGAGGTGGTAATTCTGAAACCACCGTGCCCAGAAGCGAAGAAAGTAGCCTCTGTGCAAGGAGGTATGTCCTCATGAGGAGAAGACCCCGTCGGAGGGGGAGAGGGAGATGATCGCATTCCACATGGAGGCTGGAGAGGAGCGGAAAGCACCGGTGGCGAGGCGGAGGCCTCTATTAAGTACCGGGTCCAGGACACGGAGGCGGGCGGTGGAGGCTGAACAGTAAACTGCACTACCATAGTCCAGCTTCGACTGTACTATGGAAGTGTAAAGGCGAAGAAGAGAGCGTCGATCTGCACCCCATGTGGTGTGAGAGGTGATCCAGGAGAGCGAGGGGGCGTCGAAGGGATTGCTATAGGTGCTTGAGATGGGGAACCCAATTGAGCCGTCGGTCTAGGATCATGCCCAAAAAACGCGTGGAGGGTACCACCTCAAGAGGCCTGCCGTATAATGTGACAGAGGGTAGAGGAAGGGTTATGGGTCTTCTTCTACTGAAGACCATACACTTGGACTTAGGGATGGAGAGGCGGAAACCCACCGACGTCGCCCACCTTTCCACCCGGTAGATAGCGAACTTCATCTGCCGTTGAACAACAGACGGTTCTCGCCCTGCGAAGTAGATTGCAAGGTCATCCGCGTAAATGGAAGAGCGGATGGTGGGTGGAAGGCATTGTGAGACCGTGTTCATCACGACGGAGAAGCAGAGAACACTGAGGATGCTTCCCTGTGGGACCCCGTCCTCCTGCACAAAGGAGTCAGAGAGGACTGAACCCACCCGGACTTTAAAGGTCCGGGAAGAAAGGAAGCCCCTGATGAAGGTCGGCATGGCTCCGACGAGGCCCAGATGTTGGAGGTGACCGAGGTTCATTGCTCGACGGGTGGTGTCATAGGCCTTCTGGATGTCAAAAAAAATTGACAGTACGAACTGTCCATTATCGAAGGCATCCTGTATGTCTCGGCTGAGAAGCAGGAGGGGATCAGTGGTGGAGCAGAATTGTCTGAAGCCGGACTGGGTAGACGGGAAGGAATTGCTATGTTCAAGGACGAACGATAATCGCGTAGCGACCATTTTTTCGAGGATCTTGCAAGCACAACACGTCAGGGCGATTGGTCTGTAGTTTGTGGGGTCCAGGGAATCTTTGCCGGGTTTGGGGATAGGGATGACGTGGGCCTCCTTCCACCTAGAGGGGAAGGCGCCCTCTATCCATATGCGATTGTATAGGTCTAGCAGGAAAATTTGTAAGATGGAGTGGATGTGCTGGATCATGCCGTACGGAATACCGTCCGGACCGGGACAAGGGGATCGTCGAGAGGCCAGTGCCGCCTGTAGTTCACGCATGGTAAACAATCGGTTGTAGGTGCTGTCTATGGACGGTGAAGAGGGGCTATCGTCAGGGGCGGGTACGGAATTGGCTGCAGAGGAAGAAACGGTGGCGAAGGTAGAAGCAAGGTGGTCTGCCACCGACTTGGGCTCACATAGGAGTCCGTCGTTGGTCCGGAGGACCGGGGGTCGGGAGGGGACATGTCGCCTCTCGACACCCCGCACCTTCTTCCAGATGGTAGCCGAAGGTGTGTTGGCGGTGATGCCGGACACAAAGGCACGCCAAGAGGCTCGGCGCGCTGTCTTCATTGTGCGGCGGGCGATGGCCCTGACCCGCTGCATCTCCGTGCGATGGATGGGAAGTCGCGTCCGGTAGAAGCGCCGAGTTGCCTTTTCTTCTTGGTGCGCACGACCTCCGCGCACTCCGGGGTCCACCAACGCACCCGTCGGGCGCGGGGGTAGGCGGAGGATTGTGGTACGCTAGTGCTTGCGGCCGCTAGAACGACGGACTCGAAGTATGCGATGCACTCGTCGATGGATGGGAAGTGGGCAGTTGTAAGGGATGTATACGTGTTGTCGCGGAAGCGGGCCTAATTCGCGTTGGTAGTAAACCACCTTACCCGTACCCGAACAGTCTGGTCGGGTCGATTGAGGGTGAGTTGAATGGGGAGATGGTCACTTCCATGGTCCTCTCGGAGGACTTGCTACGTGGTCTAGGAGGGCATCAGTTGAAACGAGGGACAGGTCTATACAGAATGGAGTGCAGGTGGTGGCATGGTAGAATGTAGGAGAGCTATCGTTGAGCCAATCGAAGGAGAGCTCGGTCATGACAGATATCAGGGTTGGGGCCATATAGGTGGTGTGTGTGTCGCCCCACAAGGGGTGGCGACTATTGAAATCGCCCAGTAGTAGGAAGGGCCTGGGGAGTTGTTCTACGACTTCCACCAGGTCGTCGCGGGAGACTTGAGCGTGGGGTGGGAGGTAGATTGAGCAGACGGTGTACTGTCTATCCAGGGAGAGCCGGACGGCAGTCACCTGTAGCGGGGACCGGATGGAGATTGTAGAAGGGGACTGCGTGGTGTACGAGGATGGCAGCTCCCCTTCGAGTGCAGGTAGGAGGCGGGGTGGCGATGTAAAAATAACCAGTAGGGCAGGGCATGGGCCTGGTCCCCAGGATTAGCTCATGGAGACAGACACACACCGGACGGGAAGTGGCAATCAAGGAGTTAAGGCCTTCATAGTTCGCAAATATTCCTCGACAGTTCCAGTGGACTATTGTGGTTTTCGGGAGATCCATTAGTTGATGAAGGGTGATGGGTAAAGGTGTAGGCGGTAGGAGGTTGGAGTGTGAAGGGAGATCTGGAGTTCGCGAAATTGAAGGCTGGGTCGGGAGCATGGCTGGCTATCTACAGTTCACCAGGGAAGGAATCGGTCGGCCTGTCGGACCCCGCGGAGGTTGCGGGGTCGAGTCGGCCGAGCGAGACCGGAGGCGCGGATCACGGCAGGCAGAGGAACATCGTGGGCTGAGAGGGTCAGAAGTGCTTTGACGCGCTTCTATGGTCGGGCCACGAGGGGGCACGTTAGCCCCAAAAGTGGCGCTACCCCGCCTGTCCGGGGTCTCACGGCGGACCCTAGGTGGTGACAGGGGGTACCAAAAGGACCGGTCGGGTGGGAGGGCGGACTCAGGGTAGCTGACAAGGAGGGGGCAGGGGATGTTGGGGGAGTAGGTACCATGGGGGTGGAAGGGGGTGAACCAGAGTGGTCTCGTGGAGGGGTGGAGAAAATGGCACCAGGAGGCAAGGGCAGATCCATGAGACTCGTGGGCGTGGGCGCAGCCGAGCTTCCCTCGGTCACCGTGCAGCTGCGCCAGAGCCGCATCCACTGGATCCTCGGCGGAGGATATTATTCGGACTGGGTCTCGTCGTACGGGGCGGGTCGTGGATTTCAGCCACTATTGTCAGAGTCTGTGAGGGTAGAGTGGTGGGACTTCTGCGATGAGGAGAGATGGACATAGTAGACGTGGTGGGCGGTGTGAGGGTCCGAGCCGTCTTCTTGGTTCTAGGGGAAGAGGGAGAGAGACGTTGGAAGGCCGGAGGGTCTGGCGACACGCTCCGGCGTCTCCGCCTCGACGGCTTGCTCCGGGCGGCAGGTTCGTGCGTGTGCAGGGGGTACTGGGAAGGCAGGGTTTGAAGTGGATGGGACCTAGGTGTCCTGGTCCCAGACTCCTGGGGGATTCGTGGCAGGTGAGGTGCGGGAAGAGGTGGAATGATGGGGGGACAGGAGACCGTCGGGTCCTGCGAGGATTTTCTTTGGGGGGAACAGGGAGCAGTGGCTAGGGGGGGGTTTCGGCGGCAGGCCAGGGCGGCGTGCCGAGATGATAGAGCCGAGAGCAGCGGCATAGGACACCCCCAGCCTCACCTCCCGACTCCGCACCCTATCTCGTGCCTCACGGGGGCTAAGGAAGTCCGTCACCTGTAGGCCTCGGACCTCCTTCTCGAACTTGAAGAAAAGGCATTCGCGGGATGAAGAGGGGTGTGCGCCTTCACAGTTGGAGCATTTGGGTGTGTTGGGGCACCTGTCAGGGTGAGCGAGTCGTCCACAGTGAACACACAGTTGATGCGGCTGTCGACAAACGGAGCTAACGTGTCCAAACTTATTGCATTTAAAGCAACGGGTCGGGTCTGGGATGTATGGGTGGATAGAAAACTCGCACGACGCGCGGTCTCCCATACCCCATACAATGCGGCCGGGGGGGATTAGTGTATTGAAAGTAAGGAGCAGACGTGGGGTGGGGGAGGGGGTGCCTCCCTGTCGGGATGTGAAGCGATAAATCTTAGTGACTCCTTGGGGTGCGAGGTCCTCCAGGAGCTCGTTCACTACGATCGACAATAGGCGGGTGGCGTAAATAGTGCCCTGACTCTGGTTCAGGCGAGGGTGTGGGGAAACGGACACCGAGCATCCAAGGACCTCAGTGACGGAGAGTAGGGCTTTTGACTTTGCGGCTGAGCGTGATTTTACGAGGAGGGAGCCATCCCTCTGTGGGCGTGTCATAGCGGCTGGAGTTGCTGTGGGTTCGGATCGCCTGGAACGTCCGTTCAGAGTTGGTCGGGAGGGACCCAGATGTAGGCCGAATCACCAGGAATTTGTGGATACGTGGAAGGGAGAGGGAGGCTGTAGAGTGGAAATGGACTGGGATATTCAACGGTCGATAGGACGGCCGTGAATGCCGGCTCCCCCGTCCGCCGCGAGGCTCTCTCCGTGGGGAGGTGGACTGACGGCGGGTGAGGGGGGCATATGGGGAGAGCAAGAAGCCGGGTTGTGGGGACAAGTCCTCGGTGGAACTTGACTTGCCCGAAGGTGGCTGAAGTGGGCTGGGGCGAGACCCCTGCTCCAGAGAGTGTAGGTCCAAGGGCATAGTCGAGGGACGGACTGGGGTCGGCAACGGAAAAGGAGTGTGCAAGCGTTCCGCTTCCACAGGGGGGTCAACCCCATTAGGTTGCGGTCTTCCAGTGGTAAAGGACTCGAGGGCCTGGTTGCCCACCACCCGAGTGTTGAGAGAAGTAGTCCGGGAATGAGAAGCAGTAGTCGTAAGCCGAGGGGGAGAAGTATCCATAGCGAAAGAAAAGAGAACTTCATCCCCCGCGTGCATCCAGCCACCACTGACTCCAACAAGGGAAAGGCGAATCGTGGGCACACTTGGTCCCACCGCCGATAGATGTCACGCAGGGGAGATACACCCGTACCCAGTCCCTGTGCCTGAAAGGCGGCCACTCTCGTCCAACGCGCGGTGAAAAGTGGCAGGGACAGGGTTTGGGTTTGGTTTGAAAGCGACAAGGGTGCAGGGCAACCACCCCCGACACCCAAGGGCCAAGGAAGGTCAAAGTCAAAGTCCAAAGAACGACACCAAAAAACAGAGAAAAGCCAGAAAGAATGGGTTAAAGGAGAAAGAAAGAAAAAGAAGCAGGAGATCAGCCGGGTCCCCAAACGGGTCCAATGGTCCACGAGGGCAGAGAAAGCCCTTACACCGAAGAAAGGTGTATTCTCACATTCGCCACAGAGGGACGCGCCCTATCGCTCCCGACAAAGCAAAGGTGTGTGTGTGTGTGTGTGTGTGTGTGTGTGTGTAATGAGATTTGAGACAATTTTGGAGTTTGGATATTGCGGTTATGACAAAAAAAATTTTTAGACCTCTGGTGGATAATTCACTGATCTTTTACTTTTTTTCTCAGTACAACTTTCAAATTTCACTGAAGACTGAAGTTTGACTCTGATCTAAAATGGCAGACAGACGAAAACATTCGTCTGGGGCACAGAATCGTAAACAGAAGGCCGAGAAAGAAAAAGAGCAAAAAGAAACTGAGGGGTCGTTTCTGAAGTATCTTCGCCCTAAACCACAAGACGACAGTTGAAAAGATGTACCGAAGGCTTACGGTTCCCGAGATAATGATCTCACTATTTTACCAACAACGGCTGTCCCTATCCGCGAAGTAGATTCAGCCAATAGTAATGAAGGTATAGAACCGGATACACTGCATTTGCCAGAAGTAGTTTGCGATAACAGAGAGAATTTAACAACTTTTAAATATGATGACCCTGCAACTTGGGGAAAATGTGATGATTCTGTTAGGCAAATATTGGTTGAACATGGGCCGGATCAAATTCAGCAGTTCGATTTTCCGAAGGATAATAATAACCGGAAATTTTCAGCGATTCATTACAAACGAAGGCTTACAAATGGAGAAAAAACGCACCGTCAATGGTTATTGTATTCGACATCGAAAGACTGTGTGCTTTGTTTTTGCCGCAAACTTTTCGATAGCAGCACAGCCATCCCACCAGCCATTTACAATAGAGGTACAAGAGATTGGAAGAACATATCTGCAATTTTAGCAGCGCACGAAAGAAGCGGTAATCATAGAGAAAATTTCTAAAAATGGAAGGAGCTGGAGGTTCGGTTAAACAACAATAGGACCATTGATTTGGAACATCTGCGCCTAATCGAAGAACAAGAAAAGTATTGGCAAGAAATCTTAGAACGACTGATCGCATTAGTGAGTTCTTGGTATGCACAATTTAGCATTTCGTGGAACACATGAAAAGCTTTACACATCTGAAATGGGAATTTCTTAAAATTAGTGGGATACTTAGCTAATAGCTATGTTCGACCCAGTAATGGCTGAGCATCTGCGAAAGATAAGAGACAATGAGACATGTGCACTACCTTGGAAAAGATATACAAAACGAACTGATTCAACTATTGTCCAACGCAATCAAGCAAGAAATATTAAAATCTGCTCGTGCAGCCAAGTACTTTTCAATAATTCTAGATTGGCCGCCAGATGTTGGTCATGTTGAACAGATGACAATGATCATTCGTTTTGTCGACATTGCTTCAGATACAAATCAGTGTGACTCCGTATGCATAAGAACATTTCTTGGGATTTGTTCCACTGCAGACGACGACTGGTGCTGGTATGACTGGTGCTGGTATGACGGAAGTAATCCTTAGCCAGCTTCATGAGATGTCATTACCAATTGAAAACTTACGTGGGCAAGGTTATGATAATGGAAGCAACATGAAGGGAAAAGGCAATTGCGTGCAACGGAGAATTTTGGATATGAATCCACGAGCATTGTTTGTTCCTTGCAGTGCACATCCACTGCATTTGGTTGTGAATGACGCTTGCAAAAGTTGCTTAGAAGCAACAGCATTTTTTGACTTAGTATCATACAACGTACTTATGTCTATTTCTCAGCTTCCACGCATCGTTGGGAGGTGTTAATGCGCCACGTTCCAAACCTTACGATGAAACTATTAAGTGATACAAGGTGGGAAAGTCGAATTGAGGCACTGAAACCTCTTCGTTATCAGTTAGGTCATGTTTACGATGCACCGATTGAAATATTTGAGGACGTTACCCGAACGGGATCTTCTGGAAATAGTTCACGAGTAGATGCAAGAGCTCTGGCAAAAGCTATTCGCAGTTTCAAGTTTGTTGTTTCCTTAGTCGTGTGGTACGACATTCTGTTTGAGGTAAACCTCACCAGCAATCAACTTTAAGCAAAGGAATTTGACGTACATAATGCATTGAGTAAATTGAAGGAAACAAAGATGTATCTAGTAGAAGCCAGAAGTGAGAAAGGATTTGAAAACAAACTGGTAGATGCACGTGAATTGGCTGAGGAGTTAGATATAGCAGCACAGTTTGAGCCATAGCCGGTTTATATCAGGAGAAAGAAGAACCAATTCGCATATGAAGCAGACGATGAGCCTGTCCAGAATCCGAAAGATAAATTCAGAGTGAACTTTTATTTTGCAGTCCTTGACACCGCAATACAGTCGGTTGATGACAGATTCACTCAGCTGTATCATATTAGTTCGGTGTTTGGCTTCCCATACAATATTAACAATTTACAGAATGATACACCAAATAAAATTATGGATCATTGCGTGAAGCTTGAGGAAGCATTACAGCATGGAGACTCAAAAGACATCGATGCTACAGATCTGTGTGATGAATTGCAAGCAATTGCACGACGTGTGTCAAATAATTCATCACCCAAAGATGTCATTCATTATATTTGCAAAAATACTCTTACAGATAGTGTCCCTAACGTATGCATTGCACTCTGAATACTCTTAACCCTACCAGTTTCCGTAGCCAGTGGTGAACGCAGTTTTTCCAAACAAACTAATTAAAACATACATTCCTTCTTCAATGGCGCAAGAAAGACTCGTTGAGCTATCTATGCTATCGATAGAACACGACATCGTACAAAGAATGGACTGCAAGAAACTCTTTTCTGGTTTCGCAAAGCAGAAATTGCAAAAAGTTAAGTTTTAGTTTGTAATCTGGATGTTTATTTAAATAAATAACACTATTTTGTTCATGATATATTTATTTTGTTTGTTTATATTAATAAAATGATATGTTATAATTTTCATGTTATTGTTGTACAGGGGGGGAGGGCACAAATTACACGGTTCGCCTAGGACAGCATATAGCCTAGCGCCGGCCCTGATGATAGGTCATTCCATATCAACTCAGCCACCCAAAACAATCAACATCTCGGATTTTAATGATATTTGGTATACTGTATTAGTGTATGTACAATGTACATATAGGAGAAACTGAAACCCCCCAATTATTAGAGCTGGTTGACCTTTGGTTGCTGAGATATAAGGCCACAAAGTTGCGAACTTTTTACTTTATTTTTTGAGCCACCGGCTAATTTCAAATTGCCATTGCTACATAACTAATGAAGCTAGAATACTGATTTGGGTGTCATTTGAAAGCTCTTGAGTAGCCAGCCCTTTCTGCTACCTTCCATATAAAAAATTGAAAAAAACTATAGCCTTGACGTTTGACCTTTAATAAAAAAATATACCATCTCAGTTTTACTTAAGATTTTCTACACACGTACTCTCAAGCGGATGAAACGTGTGTTGAAAAGTTTATGAGTAGCTGCAAGTTCTTCTTGGAGATAATCCATTGTGTGTGCACCTGAAAAGTTTTTAAAAAAATTTAAGTTTCAATAAATTACATTTGTAGACTGTCACAGTATTTCAGCTATGTATGTTATATAGCAGTAGGTATTACATTTATTACATTTATATGCAGTTTCAATGCTCTGGCTACAGGCTAGTAAATATATTATGTACCTTATTGACTGAACAATATTGAGGAAATCTACTAAAATCTACATTAAATTTATATCCTATACATTCATATATGCACAACTTACAAGTGTACCTTGCTTTTCTTTGCTGTAATTCTGTTAGGGGGTTTTGGAGGAATGCAGTATCTTTGGTTAGGTTACCGGTATGTTCTTCCAGTTGAGTAGATGCCGTAACCTTTGTCAAAGCATCAAAGTATGATAATTGTAAGTACATCTGGGTGATGAGGGAAGAAGAATGAGGGGTTGGAGCCACCTCTTCTCGGATGTCTCATCCAAAACACACACCAACCACCAAAAGTCATCATGTTCAACAGTGACAAAACCATGTATTCTTTCCTCAGGCAGTAGTTCTTCCTCTTCACTGACCTTTTCAATAATGAACAAATAATGAACATTCTGATGAGGAAAAATGCTTAACCTCAAAAGAAGTTAATAAAACTGTCTTTAAATGTTGTATTTTCTGACTAGCTACCAGCAATTGTTCTTGCTTTTGAATGTCTTGCTTGAAGGAGCAAATCTTCATGGGCTGAAAGATGACACCTGATATTACTATTATTATCTTTTATAAATGTACACAACTGCTGTGCAGTAAGGATTTGTTGATCATAAGGCCGTTGCAGACCAGCTTTAGCAGCTAGTCTCTTAACAGTACCTCCTACACCCTCACAGGGTCCTTTACCATGACTTTCAAAAAAATTCCACTCTGCGTCAATTCCAAAGTCATCTCTGTGATGACAAAGATTTAAAAAGTTCTTACAGTTTTTATATTGTCCCTCACAGCCATCTGAAAAGTATATGATTTTGTTGATGGATGGGATGTTCTCTTGCATAAAGCATATTAGATGCTTTTGAAACAAATGTACTGCAACTGTGTTGTGGATGTTGCTCTCTAATATGACGACAAAGCTCCGGTGAGCAATCTCATCTTGCTTGTTATAATAAAACAAACTGATGAATAGATGCCATCATCTGTACCTCATCTTGTAGAACAACAGTAATTTTCTGCAAAGTCACACACTACAAGGACTTCACCAGCTTTCAAAGACATTTTAGTTTCACGGTAATAAGTCGCTTGCATCCTGGTCATAAAACTCATGCGTTTGGTATTCTTGAAGTTTGCTACAGAAATGTAACTGATACTTTGTACCTTGTGTTGAATTCTGTAGTTACTTTTCTCACTCCAACTTTTGGGTTTGCCATCCCTATGTAGCCTTGAGTGAACCTAGAAATTGTTAGTCGTATAAAGTTTTTTTGCTGAATCATGATGCTTAGGGCTTTCTAAACTCGGATCCGCGGGATGACAATGTGACATCCTTTGGCAAACCATAGCAAACGCCTAAATCCAAGATGGCTGCCCTGACGACCTGCCAATATAGGGAATTGGCCAGAAATTTTGATCTCAACAACATATTACAACCATGATTTTTGTATCTAAATATATGTTTTTGGGTCTGGGGAATCCAATAGAAGTATTTGCAAAATCGTAAGATGTCGATAACGACACCAAAATCCAAAATGGCCACCATTCGGGACAAAAAATAACGAAAATTAGCCATATATCTAAATTTGAATGTGGTAGAACCATGATTTTGGCATGTAAACATGGGTTTTGGGGTATTGGGAATTGAATGAAAGTATTTAGAAAATCGTCAAATGTTGATCATATGACCAGATTTATTCGGAGATTAGAAATACATGACTGCAATAAAGTAAAAAATTACAGGACCAGCCATCACAACATACATCATAGCTGGGGCAATTGACTTATTCTCCCCATTCATCAACCTCATAATTTTTTCATCCAACACCTGTTCGTCACCGTCATTCGTCAGCCAGACTCTGTACTGAACGGACGCATTTCCTGAGCTCTCTGATATTGCTTTTACTTTTGCAAATTGCTAATAATTTTACTTTTGGAAAGCTTTGATTTTTATACTTGCGTTTATATTCACATTGTTATAGTTAAGTAATTGAATATTAGTGGTTTTTAGCGATTTAGAAGTTTTCATACCGTGCCGGCTTAATTTAACTTAAACTTGTGACGGTTATAAACTATTTTTAACTGCGCGATGCCGTCGCAGAAAGCGTCGTGTGTTAGGTGTCGGGTAAACCGGTGGTATTCGGATTTTAAAGATTATAATGGCGGTCCGATGGCGATTACCGAGAGATCAGTTTGTTTCTTTTGTGAGATAATGGAGGAAATAGTTGACATAAAACGCAGTGTACGTGAGGTAACGGAAAGACTTGCAACGCTTGATGAGGGCAGGGGTAGGGCTACGGTTGACGAAAGCCGAACCAATACTAACGTTGAAGACGTTAGTAACTTGAAGGGTGAGGTGCGTAACCTAGTTTCTAGTTTAGGTAGCTTATCGGGAAGGTTGGATAGAGTTGAGGAAGGGGTTAAGGTGGGTCCGAGATTAGTAGATGGGGAGAGATTTAGAGAAGTTAAGGGTGGAGCTAGGCCGCGTACATTAGGTGATAGGAATCCCCTCCCTATCGAGGTTTCGAACTCTTTCGACCATTTGGAAAGGGACGTGAATGAGGGGGGAAACTATTTTAATTGGGAACTCTTTAGTGCGCCATATGGACAAATATTTCGTTGAACGGCATCCAACCAAGAGGAGGAGGGTCTGTCTCCCAGGGGGCAGGGTTGACAGAGTTAGAGACGAAGTGGCTAGGATTGACGTTGCCTCCCGTCACTCGATGTTGGTGACGATGGTAGGAGGCAACGACTCGTATAGGCCCGATACGAGAATGCCTGACCTTTTGGAGATATAGGGGGTTAATTAGGTCCCTGAAGGCGAGGTCAGATAGGTCTTTAGTTCTAGGTATTACCCCTGGGCACGGGTTGGGTCTTAGGATTACGTCAAAAACAATATTTTTTAATAAATTAGGAGAGATTTGTGCTGAGGAAAACGTACCCTTCTTAAAGCGGTGGTCCGAATTCAGTGATCCTAGCCTTTTTATAAAAGATGGGGGTGCATTTTAATGAAATAGGTAATGCTAGGCTAGGTACGTTAATTGACGATAACGTACGAAAGCTGTATAGGTCGAAGCCTTCTTTAAACGTTGTGGGTCCGGGGAACGCGGGCCCGACGTGAAAAATAGCTTAAAACGCCGGCCCGTGGTAAAAAATAACTTAAACGTCTTTTATTGTAACGCGCGTAGTATTAGAAATAAATGAAACGAATTTAAGGCGATAATTTATTTTGGCAACTACGATATAGTTGCTATCACTAAAACGTGGTTAAATACCGTGACTCGGGACTTGTTGGGGGAACTTGATGTACCGGGTTTTAAATTCTTTACTAATGATAGGTTACAAAGGTTTGGTGGCGGCGTTTTGCTGTACATTCGTAATTCCCTTAGGGCTATTGAGGTTAACATAGATTTTCCGGCAGCAATTAATGCGTTGAAGTTAGGGCGCGTAGTATTAATTTTAATTTTTTTGTTGTTTATAGACCTCCCGTTCAACCCCTCGATACCGATACTAGATTTTACTCACTTCTTGGTAACTTTATTGACAATCGTAATAGTATAATTGTCGGAGACTTTAACTGCCCTAATGTTAATTACGAGACTTTTACTGGTAATGAGGAGGGTTTGAGACTGATCGAGTTCATGGAAGATAATTTTTTACGACAGATGGTTACCGAACCAACGCGCGGTGACAATATTTTAGATTTGGTGATGACGAACGGCGAAGACATAGTCGAAGGTTTAGAAGTAGGCGAGAGTTTAGGATGTAGTGATCATCAAATTCTTAGGTTTAAGTTATTGATAGAAAACACAAAGGATAGTAACGTAATAGAAGTCCCTAATTTTCGTAGGGCTAATTTTGATAGTTTTGCGGATAGGATGAGAGTAGTGGACTGGGATAACTTACTTATGGGTAATGACACAAATTTGCATTGGGAGGCGTTTAAAGAAAGTTTTATAAATATTGAAAGGGAGTTTATTCCTCGTAGGCCCAAGTGGTGGACGAGGGAAATAGGCGAGTTCATAATCGAGCGTAACAGAGCGTATACACTTAATAAGCGCAATGGCACGGAAGCTAACTTTAATAGATATATCGAGCTTAGACGTCAGGTTAAAAGATGTTAGGAATGCTAAGCGTAATTTAGAGATACTTATAGCTGCGGATAGTAAACATAATCTAAGAAAGTTTTTTGAATACGTCAATAATCGTAAGCCGATAAAAGATAACATAGGCCCTATAGTGGATGCTAACGGCGCTTTGGCTTCTGACGCTCAGGCGATGGCAGGTATTTTCAATAACTTTTTTGCGACAGTTTTTACCGTAGAAGACGTAAATAATGTTCCTGACGTGGGCGATATCGTTCCATTTAGTAGCGACACTATTTTGGATGAAATAACTGCTTACGAGGGTGAGATTGCGCATTATATCGATAGGCTAAAAGTTAGCAAGGCTCCAGGCCCTGACGCTTTTTTCCCAGACACTTGAGACGTTATCGTAGGCCCCTTAACGAATTAGCTAACGTCACGCCCATTTTTAAAAAAGGCGACCGCACAGTAGCTAGCAATTATAGGCCCATTAGCTTAACGTCAATTGTCGGTAAAGTTTTGGAATCTGTAGCTAGGGATCGTATCATCAATCACTTAGAAAGTAGAGATTTTATTAATAGTAGTCAGCATGGGTTTCGCCGCCATAGATCTTGTTTAACTAATTTGTTAGAATTTTAGAATGAAATAGTGCGCGAATACGACAGGCATAGAGCGGCTGACGTTATTTATTTAGATTTTAAAAAGGCGTTCGATACAGTTCTGCATAGAAGATTAATTGCGAAGGTTAAAGCGCACGGTATACGCGGTCAGGTAGCTAACTGGTTAGATGAATAGCTTCGTGCTAGGAGACAGAGGGTCGTTGTTAATGGTAGTGAATCGGGGTGGTTGGATGTAGGTAGCGGTGTCCCACAGGGTTCAGTGTTAGGCCCATTGCTATTCGTAATTTACATTAACGACATAGATGTAGGATTGACTAGTAACGTGTCAAAATTCGCGGACGATACTAAAATAGGCGGTAAGGTTGTTAACGAGGACGATAGAAATAGTCTCCAAGATGATGTAAATAGGATTATGGAGTGGACGGATAAGTGGCAGATGCAATTTAACGTAGACAAATGTAAAGTTTTGCATATAGGTTCTCGTAACAATAATTACACGTACACAATGGATGATAGAGAGTTAGTGAGCGTTGATGAGGAAGTAGATTTAGGCGTACGCGTATCTAAGGACTTAAAAGTTAGGAACCAGTGCCTAGAGTCTTGCGCAAAAGCTAATAGGATGTTAGGCTTCATAGCGCGTAATTTCGAATTTAAATCGAAGGATATTATATTGCCCCTTTACAAGTCCCTAGTCAGGCCTCATTTAGAATATGCCGTTCAGTTTTGGTGCCCATTTGCGTGAGGATATTGATAGGTTGAAAAGGGTTCAGCGTCGTGCCACGAAACTAATTCCGTCATTGCGCAACAAGCCTTATGAATATAGGATTAGAGAGTTAGACTTTCATTCACTCGAAACTAGGAGATTAAGGGGGAGCTTATTGAAGTTTTCAAAATCGTTAATAACATCGATAACGTAAATTTTGACAAACTGTTCACTTTCGATAATAGCAGTACTCGTAATAACGTATTTAAGTTGCGTGGCAGACGTTTCATTACTAATATCGCTAGAACCTTCTTTACGTTTAAAGTAATTGATAAATGGAATAATCTTCCCGCGTCAGTCGTTAACTCTACCAGCGTTAATATATTTAAGAACCGTTTAGATAGGCATTTTAAAAATATTAACGTTGTTTAAAATAAAAAAACAATTAGCAACAGGAGCTCAGGGGGTGGTGGTCGAGGATGAGTCTGTTGACGATTAATGCCAGCTTGTCACATGCCAGCGTGTGATACCAGCAACAAAATTAATATAAAAAAAAATTAGACTAACACGAACGTAGATGTAGCTCGTAGCGTAAACTAACCCTCTCTTTGTTTAACTTTACCTACTTTTTTTTTTCTTATCCTCCTTACTTGCATGTCTGTAACTCTCTCTACTTGCATGTATGTAGTTTGCATGGTATGACAGCGAGTTAAGACTGTGTTTACATGGTTTGTAAGCGTTCTTATTTTACTTCTTTTCATCTTTCACCCCTCTCCTATTCTCTTCGACTATTTTTCCGACTTGTCAGCAGTGGCCGGCGGATGATGATGGGGTCTTTTTTCTCTTTTTCTAAATGAATGTTAACCACGAGTGATAGGTGTCGTTACTTATTTAACCCCTTATTCTCTTCTCTTAACTCCCTACTCTTTCCTTTCTCTCGGGCTAACCTTAGAGTGGATCTTAGGGTCTTTGTTAGCCTTAGCTTCTGTAGATCTGTAGATCTTCCTCCCAATCTTCACCCCCATCGTCTCTAACTTGCTTTGTCAAAGGATTGCAGCAATAAATTCCGCCAACACAGAGACAATAATATGTGCAGGATAATCCAGCCGACCGACAGCTGCATCCATGGGTACTGCATGCTTTTCCCTCAGCTTTACATCGGCAGCTGATCACGTCCATGAGATCGGGCGGAGCAATAGGTCCTGGTGCTGTACACGGTGACGGAACTCCGTCCACAATCTCCCACCAATACTTGGTAATATCAACAGCTGGTGGGCTTTGCTGATCCGCCGCCTTCCACAGCATTACCTGGAGATGGGCACGCAGCACATGATACAAGAGGTTGGTGTCTGTTGGAGGAAGCGAATTTATTGATGGAGGTTTACTCTTTGATTTCCTCGAATAGATCTCGTACCTGGATTCATTCATGCATGTGCCTTCAGGTACGCCATAGAGTGCAACGAAGAATGCCTGCCCCGTCATCATCAAGTCTTCAGTAGTGGCACCCTCCTCTCCAAGAACAGTGTACAGGCCAGGGATGTCTCTTGACATTATGATCTTCAGGGCGCTAACCTTTCCACGGCCGAATGGATAGGACGGTATCACATCCAGACAGTGAATGCATACCTAAAATCTGAAGGCACTTTGGTTCGAGTCTCTTTGCAGTGGCACTGATATCCAGAACGCGTTCATCCCACCGCTCCAACTGCACATTGGCCTGCAGCTGCATCTTCCAACACCAGTATACGAGAAGGATAGAGAGATCGGTGTCATCACCGAGTACTCGGATGGTCGTTTTCCCGTTCGTAACTGCTTGCAGCAGGTAGCTGACCGTTGTCACATCTGCTTCGTCATGAGTGAAGACGGCCTCATCTCTTCCCACCATTGTGACATTTTCCCCAAGGTTGAATGTACACAGTACTTGGGCCAGGGCCTTCTTGTTCACCTTGTTTTTCATGATGCTGTCACGACTTGGTAACGTGTTTGATATGGTGACATTGTACTCAACAGAACCTTCGCCGGCACGGCGCATCCGCTCATGGTCTTTGACTGACTGCTCGTCGTACCGGTCGAAGACCACTAGAACCTCAGAACGGTAGCAGCTGAAGCAGGTCTTCATGCTTATGGCAAGGACAGCGGCAGATCCCTCACACGGCCAGACCACATGATACAGCAGCTGCTGTGCATCGATGATTACCACATCAGGATCCACAGGGTGATGTTCCTCTACGTTCAACCTATCAACCAGCACCGCCTTCTTCCCTTTCCGCAGACAACGATACTCGTCAATGAGGGATGGTGGAACTGCACACAGCTCGTGCTGGAATACGTGGGGGAGCTGTAGTTGACGCTGCTGTCCGACAACCAGGAGACGTGTGCAGATTGCAACTATGTCGTACACGGACTTGTCGCCACCTTGACACCGCACTTGATGGATTCCATGGTCTTCACTCTACGAGTGCGTTGTGAGTGAAAGCCATCTAGCAATGATGAACGAAAAGCTACAGCCATTTCTTCACCAATCTTCAAAGCGTTGTGGGCATTGACTTCAGTGCTCGCAACCTTACCATTTACGATGTTGTAAAGGTTGGAGGTAACATTTTTGAGAGGATGGGAGTGCTTTGCCAACTCGTCTTGTATCCGCCTTCTGTCTTCTTTGTCAAGCTTCTTCCTTCTTGACCTTCCTCTCTATTTCCCCTCCGTTTTTGCGTATTCTTCAGCTGAGTACATTGAGTCCATGGCCAGGGTAATGTGGGCACAGATGTGGTAGGACTCAACCCGGATGGCCACCTGATCAGCCGATAACGATATGCCTTTGAGCCCTCCAGGTAACTTGCCCTTCTTAATGCAAGTCTGCTCACCGAACTGATCGCTGGAGACTGAGTTTCATGACCCCTCATTGTGACGGCAAATGTGAGCACCAACAAGGTCAGCCTTGGCATCTTCGGGCAGACAGTGGTCCATCTCAAGCAGGTGCCAGGTGATGTACCTTGCATATTGCCAATGGCCGGCAACGAAGAAGTACCCGAGTATCTGCTTCAATGTTGGTGGAGAATCCAATCTCCCCGTTCAACACGGAGGAACTGATGGGCGATGAGCATAGGTCTTGGCAGACAGTCCACCCATAATCCGGCGGTCGGGTGTTCTCGTGCTTTTTCCGCGTAGTGAGAGATTTCTTCCAATGACTTCTCCCCATCGTTGAAGAAGTCATGCAGAAGTGCCGCTGACACCATCCGAAACGCACGCATTGATCGAACCCATGATTTGCCATTTATGATTGATCTCAGACACCCATATGCTGAGCCAACAAGGACATCTAGACCACTTCCTTCCATCAGGTAACTGATGCATCCGAGAAAGAACAAGTGTGTGCATGCCCCCTGGTAGGAGAACGACGGATGTAAAGCGATTCGGGTAGAGGGCCCACTTGATCTGTGTCCCCACAATATACAGCTGCATATCCACTGATAGATTTGTCGTTCGCTTCCCGATATCATTGAGGGATTTCTCGAAGTACGACAACGTTGTGAGAACGGTGTCTGGATGTGAGGGTGGTGCATCAATCAAAGGCCCAAACATATAGACTGTGGGAGGTTTTGGAGAGCCTTTATTTCTTGCCACTGCAACATTATAACCTGACCACTCGACAGGAAAATCCTCACGAAGGATGGAGTTGAGCCAGTGAACATCCAAGCGCAATGCACGCCCCAGACTTGCATTCTTCGCACATACATCATTGTATGGAGGACCAGACGTACATACCACAGCAGGAGGGTTAACCTACTTCGGCCCTGTGTAGTTTTCCATGACAACTGAACGACAGCACAACTGAAGAGGCAGCTGCAGATTTACTAAGACGAGGAATAGTGATATTTATCACCCCAGGTTTTGCACTGTCTCAATAATACCTGAAGAAAGTTGTTGGAATTCAAGTGCTATGGCGTGAGTCTCACGGGGACCATTTTGTGTACAGACAAGATCATAGTTGTCAAACCACCCAAATATGGGTCCTACTCTGCTCGTCAAGCCAATAGTTTCATGAATCTTACTGCCATTCTCGCTCGCAAACTTGGCCGCTGATTTTCGAAACCGCAACACCTCGTCATAAGTTGTGAAGAAGCCATGCTCATTGAGTAATGTGACTAAATTGGAACTGCCAAATTTATGATGTACCTTCACAGCCAGGCCAAGGGTTGTTTGATTTTGTTTCTTTATGATGTGCTGCTGAATGCACTGTGATACTCACGGCTACCTTGTTCACTTCACTATTTGAGACAAGCCTAGATACTAGGGCTAGAAGTGTGGGACTACAACTGGCAACAGTTTTCTCAAACGTGAAGTCACTAAGGTCATAATCACGATTATAACAAATAGACTTCGCCTCAGACTTCACCTTACGTACAACAGAATCCACACGCTCCTCATTTACATCATCACGCCTTACAAACTTAACTGATTGACCAACACAATCTCGGAAACCTATAACAGATGCACAACCCTCCATGTGTAACACCACAATTTCATTACCGAAATAATCCGTTAGATTACCTAGCATCTGCTTTTTTTGTGAGTATGCCGTCGAAGCTACAGTACATGTCATACAATTCAATGATTGTAAGCGTCTGAGAGCGGTTTTTGTACATATGATCAATACACGCACCGAGAGCAGAGTCATCAATACATGGCTCGCTATATACAATTTCACTAGTAGTCATTTTCCTGAAATTATCATCGCAACACTTGTGATACTGGGCGTCTGCTGCAGGAAGGTCTGAAGAAGCCCCTTTTATCCTAAGTTCCACATTTCTGCCCCACTGATCATTTCTTTTGTCACATAGATCTAGGAGCACCTCCATAAATGTTGGTTGGCCACGTCTATCTATTGTCTGACACTTTATGACCCGCTTCGACCTATTACAATGTTTGGGGTCTTTGGGAAAACACTCATTACCACAAATGAAGCAATGTTTCTGAAACTTGAACTCGGGTAACTGATCTACGCCTACGAACTGGGGGTTCACTTGGCAATTTTTCAGTGCCTTCACCACGTTTACATTTCAGGCGCGCAATTATAGTTTTCGAAGTATATGATGAATAGCAGCTCTTGTGACAGTCGACCTGCGCCGCGTTTCCGTCTGAGTCGAGTGTCGTCTGCAGAGTGAGGTGAATGTCGTCATCTCGCTCCTTGCTGCACGTGATGATGGTGCGAATACCCGTCGCGGTACACGTACGCCAGGGCTCCTTGTCCCTGCAGGGTGCAAACAGACAGACACGCCCAGCCATCATAAAGCGCCTGAAAGAAAGAGAAATTCACATATTTAGCAAAACAAAAACACCAAAAACACCACTTGGGAGACAATATACATCACTGGATAAATATTATACACAGATACCGCCATTCTTTACTGATCAACATTTGGCGATTTTCTAAATACTTTCATTAGATTCCCAATACCCCAAAACCAATGTTTACATGCCAAAATCATGGTTCTACCACATTCAAATTTAGATTTATGGCTAATTTTCGTTATTTTGTGTCCCGAATGGCGGCCATTTTGGATTTTGGTGTCGTTATCGACATCTGACGATTTTGCAAATACTTCTATTGGATTCCACAGACCCAAAAACATAGATTTAGATACCAAAATCATGGTTCTAACATGTTGTGATCAAAAGTTCTGGCCGATTCCCTATATTGGCTGGTCGTCAAGGCAGCCATCTTGGATTTAGGCGTCTGCTGTAGTTTACCCAAGGATGTCACATTGTCATCCCACGGATCCGAGTTTAGAAAGCCCTAAGCATCATGATTCTGCAAAAAAAACTTTATACGACCTTTATCTTTTCACTTTTCTTGGCCTCTTTATTGAATTTCTCTTTCAGTTGATTTATTACTTCATCAATCTTTTTCTGACTGAGTTTGTTTCTTTTACTGTATTAATATATCTTCTCCAGCAATTTCTCGCAACTTTCTCTTCACTGTCTCTAACTTTGGTTGTTTCTGAGATGCAATACGCTTTCCCTCTTCAAGCTTTCTTTTCTTTATGGGAGTTTCTCCAAATGAGCATAAGGAAGTATTTAAAGTTGACATTTCATATTCTTGTGCTGTGCTTGTTGATGCCAGGGCCGGATTAACCATTAAGCAAAATAAGCCCGTGCTTAGGGCATCAAGGGAAGGGGGGCACCACAGAAATTTTCCATTGTCGGATTTACCATGGATTTATTATACTATTATAATCGCGGCTTATAGCCTATAAGCTGTTGAAAACTGAATTATATATATTCATATATAGTATTTATTTTTTTTCATTGTTTGAATTTGTAGTGAACAACAACCCTTTTGAGAGAATAAATATATTTCGTTGTAATCACACACTTTACGCTTTGCGTTATTATTTTGTTTATATCAAATCTTTGAGCGCCATATTAAAAATACATATAGATTAAATATTTTCGTGTGCTATAGTAAATGTAAAGACAAGATTCAGTCATGCTGAACTTTATAAAATAATTGTAGAAGACAATATTGAGTGTGCCTTCCCAAATGTAGAAATTGCCTTTCGTATATTTTTAACATTAATGGTCACAAATTGATCAGCTGAGCGTTCATTTTCTCAGTTGAAGTATATTAAAAATACCAACAGAACAACTATGCAACAAGGCAGGCTGGATGCCTTATCTCTACTAAGTATAGAAGCAGATGTGTTACGTAAGATTAGTTTTGAGGATCTGATCAAAGACTTTGCAATTAAAAAGTAGGAGAAAACTTTTCAAATATAAATGAAGTGGAAGTATACAAAAATAAACATTATTTTCCATCTTACTGTAAGTTTTGTTTCATTTCAAAAAATAAAATTTTATTTTATGGTTTATTTTTGTTTATATTTTGAATTACATATATATGGGGCACCAAAATCTTTTAAGTGCTTAGGGCCTCAAAAGGTCTTAATCAGGCCCTGGTTGATGCCATATCTATTTCGTCACATTCAGATACATTCTTTTCAATTACAGATTCTTCAGAACAAGAACTGTTTTCATCTCCATCTTCTAAAGTTTTTGTTTCAGGCAATGATTCTAGTCTGTGATACACTGTTAACTGGAGTTCAGGCACTTTATTGACTAGGGACTGAGGTGGCACATTGCCGTTTTAGTTTAAGTTGATCCATAATTATTGTATCATAATTAATTTCTGAAAAGCCAAAGAGAACAAATTATTATTAATTATTCTTCAGTACATTTTAAATTATATTGTACACACACACACACACACTCTTGTTCACAACATAGACCGTCACAAGAGAAAGGACTATATGTAACTGACAATTTGCCAGGATACAGCTTGCAAGTTGGTCAATTGTGTTTTTAAGATGTGTCTGTTGAATCAGCATATCTAGCCAGTGTGAACATATGGCTTTTGAGTCAGATTTGAAGAAGGTCCTTTGCAATAACAATGAAATGTTAATATTGATAAAGTAGGTACTAGGCAGGGGTGTGGAGCCAGAAAAAAAACTTTTGGCTCCGGCTCCGGCTCCGGCTCCGGCTCCGGCTCCAGCAAGTTATCAAAATCCAAATGTAGTTAGAGTGGTCAATGGTCATTGATCATACTCAACAACAGACAGATGAATACACTGTCGAATGATATTTGCAATAAAGGCTAAAAATACTCTTTAAATTTGACCTTTTTAATACATAAATCCAAAAAGAAATTATATTAATCGAAATTTGATGAACAAAAAAACTAAATTCTGAAAACTGAAGGGAGGCTTATCAAATGACATTAGCTACATTAAAACATACAAATTAAGACTAATTTTTTCCAATTTGACCTTTTTAATATATAAATCCAAAAAAAAATTAGATTAATACAATTTTGATGATTAACAAAAAAATATTAAATTCTGAAAACTGAAAAGAAACTTATCAAATGATATTAGCTGCATTAAAAGTTAAAACTTGAAACAAACAAATTCATACTTTAATTCTTTCATAAACTGATTTTTAAAATTCAAAATTATGTATAACAGTTTGTTCTTAAGAACAAGATTGCTTCAATCAAGTCCTCTTTCATTACTGTTCTAAAATCAGATTTTATGATTTTAAGTGCTGAAAATAAACGTTCCACACTAACTTGAGTAGAGGGTAATGCAAGAACAAGTTGTGCAACATCTCGTATAATTTCAGGGTACTTAACTATTGCATCTTGTACTGACATCTTTGACTGACGATTAAATTTTTAACTTCACTAAGAGATTCCCATACGCCAGCTAACATTACATCATTTTCCAGTAAACGATTTTCTCTCGCTTCCATGGAGGTCTTGATACCTTCAGCTATAGTACCCCCTGTCTTAGAAAGGCAGTAGATCAGAGACTTCCATTCCTTGAAAAACTGGCCAGGAGTCAAGTCTTCGCCTTGAATTGTCTTTGTAGTGATATATGGTTGGTAAAGCAAACTTTTAAGTTTCTTCACTTGGTCCCACATTACTTATGATAGTGTAACTTCTGGATTCACCATGTCAATAAGTACAGGTTTTAGTTCTAATAAGCGCTTTATCATCATATATGTGCTACCCCACCAAGTAGCTTGATCTAAAATTGTTACTTTTCCAGCACGTCGTTTAATTATTTCTTGGATCTTTGGTTTTCTCGCAGCTACTGCAACCTGCCTCACTTTGCTTATAAGAATGGCTGCGTGTTTATCCGCTAAGCCATCATGAATGGCTAGCTGTAAAGTATGAACACCACAACGCATATGATGGACTCTTGAGAGGCTTGAAATTTCATCCATGATATTATTTAAATCAAGTTCTGCTGCATCATCAGGTTCCAGTTCTGGGGTCTCAGCATTTGAATCAACTGTTTCTATATCATTTTCCTCATCTCTCTCTTGGTCTTCATTTAACTTCTCAATGGTCTTGATCATGTTGGAGGCATTATCAGTTACAATACACGCTCTTTTTCTATTTCATACTCTTGTAGAACATCTTTCACAAGCCCATGAAGGTACTCGCTTGTATGTTGGGCTTGCGTATCCCGTACTGCTAATGTACGGGTAATGGTTTTATTGTTGCCATCAACAAATCTAACATTGATTGCAAAGTAGTTTGTTCTTAAACGTGTGCAACTATCCATTTTTAAAAATACAAAACGTCCTTGTAAATTATTTTTTAAAGCGCATTTTTCTTCGTTTGCTTTTTCTATTACCAAACGTCGAATACTATTTCTATCTAAACCAACTTTGAATTTTTGAGCCATTCCTCCTAATAAACCAAGCATGGCTGGCTTACAAAAGACAGACAGAGGTAAAGAATTCTTTACCACTAACTCAATAATGTGATTCTTGAACTGATCTGCTGTCATGGACACAGTGACTGTTTGACTAACAAAATATTTAGTAAGATTTGGTTGACTTACTTGACTAGAAGTACTGGCAGATTTAAGTATTTGCCTCTTTTCATTCTCTTCTATAATCTTGAACACTTCAGGATGGTTACGACTTATGTGACGCCTCAAATTGAATGCTCTTGTTGAAACATTGCTCTTGTTGGTTTTGCTTGAAGGTGTACTAATTTTTGCTCTACATGTCAAAATATTTCCACCAGCATCAGTCACTTCGCAAGTGCAAACATAGTATTTATCATCTTCAGTAGTAGTAAAATATTCGAATACAATAGACTTTTCTCTAGATCCTTTAAGTTTATTCATTATTGAGGGCTTAAAAAAATTTATTTATGTATAAATGATAAATGCTTATTGTTTAGTCTTAGTTTAGTTAATGATATATGATTTTGGAGCTATAATTAATAATTATATTACAAATATTGACGTTTCTGAAAAAAATAAATATGCATTTTTAATAAAAACTATATATTAAATTAGGTAAAGTACTAAAGTTGGGTTAGGTAAGATAAAGTTGCATTAGGTTTATTATGAATGGGCAAGGTAGCTCGAGCCATGGAGCCGGCGTTTTTTAATGGCTCCGACTCCGACTCCACCCAAAAACCACCACTCCACCGGCTCCGGCTCCGACTCCACACCCCTGGCACTAGGGTGTCCGAAATCCATAATGAAGGAAGCAACAATCCCAACTACAGATTGACCATAGAAACATTGTTGATTTCCGCATGCTGGTGTGCGTTCGTTCCAGGACAGTAGAACCATTCTGAAATATGATGCGTTTGCGAGTGCTTCGTGGTGTGATGGCAGTCTCATCCCCAGTGTCTTCCTTTGTATTACTACTTGATGATTCCTCCTCCCTTGCCCCTGTAGTTGGGATTCCTGCTTTCTGTGCCACACGCTTGGCGAATCGACTGAGACGGTGAGCTGTCCTCGTCCCGTTAGCAGAGAGTTTACTGTACACAGACCCAATGAACCCAATGACTCTCGTTGCAATGCCAGAAATCGTCGGTCCAACTCGATATTGATGAGTTGATCCGCTTCAGTGTGGCTGATGTCGAACAGCTTCTCCATCAGTTCGCTGAATTTCTTGATTCAACGGGTTTTTGGGTTACTCCTCGTATGGTGTTTCATTAAACTGATATATTGCTGTACAGATCCAAGACCTTGTGTAGGATATGGTGTTTTTGTCGTATGGGAAGTCGTGACTTGATTCGGGATGGCATAAGTAGGTCGTGTATCCTCCAGGCGCTTTCACGAATCGTCAGTTTTTGTTTGCAATGATGATATATATAAAGTTTGACATGGCATCACGCCCTGATGGAAATCGAGCACCAGTGATTGTCTCTCGGGTGTGTTCAATCAACCAAACTTCGTTGGAGCTACGTGTCGCTATTGAAGATTACGGGGAGGACATGTCTGAAACGAAATAAAGCAATACAAAACCCTGGACCTTGATTTTGGCTCTCTTCTTCTTCTATGGGTGGGGAGGGTCGCCCTTGGCCCCTCCTTCATGCATAAAAAAATTAGAAAGCTGCCGCACAGGCCAGCGACACAATGCAGGGCTGTGGAGTCGGAGTCGTGGAGTCGGAGTCAGTAAAAATGTACCGACTCCGACCTCAATATAAATTTTAATAAAATATGTTTTTGTGTGTGATATCACTGGCAGCTATGGTGGTTAAACCACTTAAATAATAAAAACAATGTTTTCCATTTCAGACACTAATGCCATTAATTCATTTTTTCTTTTCAGATAATATTTTTTATTTTTAATGCTTATTTAATTTCGAGTTCTTTCTAAATTTCATAAGTTTTTAACTTTCAAGTCTAAAACCCCTTTCACAATGGCAAAGACACTTCCAACAAAGTCTGCAGTTTTTGAATATTTTACAATAACCACAGATGGGAAACATTTCGTGTGTCAGTGTATGATAGATGATGATGATGATGATGGTGAAAAATTATGTGAAGCAAAAATTAGTGGTTTTACTGGCTCTGATAAAAATGCACCAACCAGAGCATCAAATTTGAAAAGACATTTGCAGCGTTTCCATCCCAAAATTTTAGAAGTTGTCATTGAGAAAGATAGTAATAAAAACTTTCCAACTACTTCAAAGTTAACAAAAGATTAGAAATCTACTGAACGACAAGCACCACTTACAAGATTCTTTACTACAGACAAAGTTACCGTAACAATGACCACAGAAAAGTTCAAGAAGCACATCATCGAACTGGTGGTAAGAAATGGTGTAGCCTTATCTTTATTTTCACAACCAGCCTTTCTAGGCCTAAATGGAGAAATGGCCAAAAAACTTGGAGTTTCTCTGGAAAGACAAAGTATCAGAAAAATTATAGTTGAAGAAGCCACAAATAAAAAGGAAGAACTTCGAAGAACTCTTAAGGGACGCTTCATGTTTATTAAAATGGATGCAGCCACGCGTCATAGAGTTAACTATTTTGCCATCAATGCTAGATTTGTTGATGAAAACAATAAAATGGTAACTCGGACATTGGGAGTAAAGGACACCGAGGCGCATCATGACAGCGACTATCTTCAGAAGTTAGTGGAGGAAGTTTTACAAGATTTTGTAATTAAGAAAGAGCAGATTCTAAGTATTGTCACAGATAATGCTAGTAGTATAGCCGCAAAAGGGGAGAGTGCAAGAATGTTGCAGGTTATTATGTAATGTTGCAAAGGGGGGTGGGGGTTGTTGCAAAGGGGGTGTGGTTGTTGCAAAGGGGGTGGGGGTTGTTGCAAAGGGGGGTGGGGGGAAACTTGGAGGCGGCGTTATCCCCCAACAGAAAGGAGGAGAGGTGTTCACCTGGCAGGAGGCAAGTGCACATTAAGACCAGCCGAGTTGGCGTTGTTTTATAGGCTCCTAATCAGCCAGTTGGCGTAAATGGCTTGAGTTGCCAGATACCGCGATACCATTGTATACATTATTATAGACTCCTAATCAGCCAGTTGGCTGTAAATGAGTTGCCAGATACCTCTTTTAGCAGTATTATTGTATACATTATTATATACGCCTAATCAGCCAGTTGGCTGTAAATGAGTTGCCAGATAGCGCCATGTATTCATTTAATCGAAGACAGAGTTGCCAGATACCATTGTATACACTATTATAGACTCCTAATCAGCCAGTTGGCTTAGAAGGCTTAAATATTGCCAGATACCGCAATACCGTTGTATATTATTATATTTCGAATACCGGTAGTAGAAGGCATAACAATAAACATTGCATCATTCTTTTTATTATAAATATATAGAAAATAAATATACATTTGAGGAATATGCGTATAACATAAATATATACACACAATTATGGATCTATATATAAAATAAAATATACATTTCAAATAAATATACACTTCAATAGAAATATGTACATAACAGTACAGGAGAATATACACACACACACAATTATGGTGATATAAAAATAAAATATAAATTTCAAATAAATATACACTTCAATAGAAATATGTACATAACAGTACAGGAGAAATATCACGCAAAATATATATATATATATATATATATATATATAAACACAAATCAATAGAAATATGCGTATAATCAGTACAGGAGAAATGTCAAGCCAAATATATATACAATTCACTTTTTTTTCAAAATACTAAACTCGGTCTTAATCGAGTTTACAATTACATCATTATTGCTCTGCATTACGCAGTATATGCGGCTTAATAATATTTCACCGCTTAAAGTATAGGGAAACCTGTATTCGATATGAAGGGCTTTCATATCGTTCAGTACTATTTTTGTTCCACTTTACAACCGGTTGGTAAGTCATCTTTAAACACGTCTAGAATACAATCAAAAGCACGCACAAAGAGTTCATCGTTAGCTACATTATTAAACACAAGTTTATAAGAACGCTTTTCCAATCGAGGGTTTATTTCTACCGACTCGAGCTTTTCAATCGTGAACTCACTCAACATAGCGGCAATTGAAATAATCTTCTAAATCGTTACGACAACTGCGCGTTATATAAAGAAATAGTTCTTCAGGATGAACGGTGTAGGTGAGCTCAGCCTTGTACCGATCAATTGCTTTGTACCAAAGTTCATGGTATTTCAAAGAGTCTAAACTTTTAAATAAACATCCAGCACTAGACCATCTCACCAGCCCTACACTCGGTAAACCCATCGAGCAGAGCAGTGTATGCGTACTCAAGTACTGTATCAAAATAAAACATATCCGTAACACGCGCGTCTAATATAGGTTTCAGTTTACGGAATCCGACGATTTCAAACATTCTGTCGAGGATGAAAACGGTTTCGCGTAGGAATAAGAGCGTTATTATCAGAAGCATTCTTCCACATCAGCCTTATATCAATGCACGGCCGATCGTTATTTATACACAACGTACATACAACGGCGTATGAGGGTGCGTCACTAATCTGCTTCTCTTGTACCTACGTTAGCAGGTATTT
Organism: Bathynomus jamesi; assembly: GCA_023014485.1. Classification (NCBI taxonomy): domain Eukaryota; kingdom Metazoa; phylum Arthropoda; class Malacostraca; order Isopoda; family Cirolanidae; genus Bathynomus; species Bathynomus jamesi. The sequence continues at coordinate 82,447 of JAJOZX010011538.1, forward strand.
TATAACGATCTTCACTCCACTTCTCAACTATCACAAAGATTCTATTCATCTCCTCGATACTTAAATAAACCCGTTTGTTTGTCGGTCTACATTCCGTTTCCAGTACATAGCTAATGGTACCGGAATTACGCCTGAACACGCGCAACGATTTCGTCACGGACACATCGTACGAGGCGTTGAGAATGCTGCTCAAAGGAAGTTCCATCGTATTCGAAGAGCGCACGTCCACTCGGCTCAAGCTCTGAGATAACTATGAGCCGTGTGAGGCACGCAGGTAGGCAGGAATGGTTCGACGGGCGGCTGACTCGATGATACGTGAATGGGCTTGTTCCGCGAGTCGAATTGTTGTACCGGTACAAGAATATCACTACCAGCCTACGCACCAGACATTTTGGATAAGAACTAGGAACATTTACTAAACATCTCCACACTCAGGCGCACTATTTGAGAGGAACATATGTTCATATTTTTCCTTTCTGCCCATCAAACGATACTCGTCTCTAAACTCTGTTAAAAATTCACGCAGGGCACTAGCCACAACCTCACTACGAACCTCATCATGATATACGTTAATATAGTGATAAAAATACTTAAGATTGTCCATGATCACGAGATTCACATTTCCAGTCGTAGGGTATGAGTAATCGACATGGTGTAGCATGACGTAATACCGCTTGTCACACCACCCATCAGCAAGACTCATTATCCATACCTGCTGCTTCTCTTCTGCACGCGTTGTTTCTTTTACTTCACGGTGTATGTGAGACTTTATAAAGTTTAGCTCTGCAGTATACTTCAGCACATCGTCTGTGCAACGAAAGCCTTCAACGGTCTCACCAGAACATCCGTAGAGTATTTGTACATCTTGGAACTTCGCACAATCCAATGTGTTTTTAAAAGAGGCATAGGAGGGATGAATAGGAAGTTTTCGGTATCCACCACATCCGGCACTTTACTGAATACCATTTCGTAAACGTTGTACAAGCAATATTAAAGGTAGCCATTGAATACACGTCTGATTGAATACACGTCTGATCTCTCGGCTTACTGCGGTTCGACTGACACGCAGGGATTCCCAGATAGTAGCATGACTCACGGTCTTACAGTGGGCGGAGCTTAGAACTTTCACCTACACACACACACACACACACACACACAAAGGAGAAAGTGAAACGCTATTTGAAACATGATTTATTTAATAAACGAGATATTCAAGTTATATATATTTACAAATACGATTTAATAAACGAGATATTCAAGTTATATATATATATATATATATATATATATATATATATATATATATACATATATTTACAAATAGATACGATTATATACAAGACGTGTGTTAGAAGCATCATTGGTATCTAAAGGGTATGGTATCATAGGTACCAGGTAACTGGTAACGTTTCCTATAGGTGTTACGGCACACCATCGTACCCCTAAGTTCCTTCACGCCCCCCAGCTTCTGCGCCCGAAAATTGTGGGTGCCTACAATTAGTTGGTGAGGTTGTTCATCCAAACATACTAGATCCTTCAACGACTCAAAGTTAACAACCTCCCGATTCGCATGGTTGAGCGTAATACCCTTTGCCTTCACGATATATTTCATTTCATCCCCCACCCTGACCCGTACCCCATAAGTCTTAGGTCCTGTTGAGGCAAAAGAGTCGGCGTATGCGTTGTCCCCATACTCATCCTTGATCTCATCAGTGAGCTCGCCGAGGAACTCCCCAATAGTGGGCATGTATTCACCCTCCCTCTCTGTGAATATCACGCTATCTGTATCGGCATACAATACTCTCCGCCCAAGAGAATGCAATAGACCCCAAAGTTTTCTACGGGCGTAGGCTGTTGTGAAGCTGGCCACAGGTATGTTTGTAACCCTTGAGGTATCTGTGGCAAATTCAGTGTTGTTGTACTTTATTACGTAAGTATTACCTACATTTACGATCTCCATGACCTCTTTATCGGGGGCATTGGCATAATCCCAGACATCGCTATAACTTTGTGCCAAATGAATGCTCCCTCTGCCGGTATTCTGCGCAAATTTTCCCCATAGACTGTTTAGACACAACTTTGCACTAAAGCTCTTGCCAGGATTCTTTACAATTTGGACACGATCAAGTTGTATACCTTCGCGGTCGCGGTAACGTTGAATATAGGCAGACTTTTCATCTTCGGTATCAACTCCTCGCGGATACCCTGATGCCTCAACCTTATCCTTCAAAAAGGTGTTTATATATGGTGTGAAAAGGTTGGGTAGCTTCTGAAACCTCCACACCTCATGTATCTTCAGTATTCTATAACCATGGCGCAAGGCTAGGGCCAACTCAGGACTTGTATATACGCCTCTGATCTTACGCTGGTGGGGTATATGGTTACATTCGCCGTTATCCTCTTCCGCGCACTTCACGCAGAGGGGAAACATGAGCTTGTCATCGATAACGACAGGTAAGATCGGCATCCATAAATTGCGTGGGGGGAGTACGTCTACGAAAGAGATCCCAAAGTAACGATCATTCAAATTTTTTGAAAATTCATTGATGGATGGTAGGCTAGGCCCCACCAGTTTCTCAGGAGCACCCACGGGGTACGGATTGCTCTTCATCACGTATGGGTATAAAGAACAGAAATCGTAGTAATGGAGCTTCACGCCCTCCGTAGGTGGGAAGTATAGTCTGAAAGGATTTGTACGTCCTCCAAACAAGCTATCACCACATTTGAGAGGATCCAGCACCATTGAACGCTTGATCGCTTTTATTTCCTCACGGTACACCTCGTCTGTCTCCATCCGTGCATCATATTCATGCTCCCACAAGACTTTGTGAGTGAACTGTGATCCTATAAGTTTATCGCGGGTGCGGGTCGATGCAAGACAGTCGGCAGGAGACCTACCGTTGATCTCTCCGGTGACTCCGCACTCAGGACGGAGGCATCCATGCCACCAGCAACCGTTAAAGGAGTACACAGTCTTCACACCAGTGACACGGTTTTCACTTAACCCATCAACCCAAAAAAACACGTCCATTAATCTTAATGGGTACTTCACCCGTGTTGCGGGCGTGCTTTATGTATACACCTGTCTGTTGCTGTAGGTGTATGAGCCAGTAAATAGCCTTGTGCCCGTAACTGCGGGGATTGTTTCGGTGAATAATGGCTAAGGTGTCTTTCGGCATGAAGTTATTCTTGAACACCGTAAAACATAATGATGCGATGGTGGTTGCGACTTGCAGTGGATCGCATTTGAAACGGGCTATGTACATCCTTCTAAAGGCCTGGAAACATACTCTAAGCACGCGCACATCATTCACGCAATAACGCTCACATTCATCAGCTATATTATAAGGGTTACTTTCATTAAAACTGTCGTAGTATCGATCAAAGTCTTCACGTTCATCCATGCAGTCAAATAATGTTTGGGGGGTGGTGGGCCTACGTAGTTTAAAGTCTCGCTGGTGAGGAAAGTGTATGGGAAGTATCCTTTGGAAACTTCAGCTGCTACTCCCATCACCTTGGGTAGCTTTGCTAATTTACAAGGTGTGAATAATAAAGTATCTTTAAATTGTACATTGCCTCTTATCTGCATCTGTATTAATTTGTTGCCTCTTTTCAATGGATCACCTGTAAATATCTCAGAGGATTCGTGTTCAAGCAACTCCTTATAAAGGAACTGCGTGTCAAACTTTGCCCCGTTATGGGCGAGAATATACACAGTCATTTTTTGAACTTGTCGGCTAACTTGACAATATAGGACACAAATATTTTCACAGGACTATCGCTGACATTCGTTTTAAAAACGTTTGTCCGTTTACCACATTTGGGGCACTCGTCACATTCGATATCCATACACTCATCACAGATAGTCTGGCTCACAAGTAAATGTGGAATTACCTCTTTGGTTTCAGCGTTCGTATATGTTTCTATATCGTAGTATACAGTTATACAGGGGTTATTTTTAGGCTTAGCATCTTTCATATAACATACATGCTTTACTCCATCCGCCTTATATTCCTCCTGGCATGTAGGACAGTGAATTACGTCACACTTGTGCTTAAATTTTCCCCAATTATCCATTGTGTGAAACATACCACATTCACAGATTCTCATTTTCCTGCACGTGCCAATTGATTTATGGAAATCAAAACAGCTATTATTGAAAAATGTGCGTCTACACACATCACAGTCTCTCTTCTCAGCTTCAACTACACGGCTTTCACATTTGGTGCTTTTACACTGCTCACATACCATGTGACATTCTTTACAATGTCTCACTATATCATCCGCAAACTCGAGGCACCCCTTACACAAATCATGTCTCCCATATTTTCGACTTTTGTCATAACTCGCGTAAAGCCACCTTATATTACGGATGGGGAGATACGTTGTCCCTGACAATCCTAAAATAAGTAGGGGCCTTGTACGATCTCTCACACAGCTTTTAAAAACATACACAGTCCTACGACGATCATCCAACCCAAACACAACTATGCGGACATTCATTTCCTGTTCTACCCTTCTCAGCTCTTCAGGACCCATATTAGTCAAATTCAAGTTCACAGCCTTCAGCTAGTTTACGGGCATGCTCCACGACTGTAGGCAACCAAATGTTTTGAGTTCGTGTATTTTGTACAGTAAACATACGTGCTAAGAGTACTGCTATAAAGCCGCAACCACGATCGACGTTTATATGCCGTCTATAAATAGCTTGAGAATTGAAGTTAAGAGTATACGGTATGGCACTATGACCCGCAACACGGTATACATGGTCAATATTTACCGTGAAGTTGTCCATATTGAAGGCTATACTACTTTGGGCGGCTTGCATTATACGCCCTAATATATATTCTACATCTTCAGCCGCCAAACGTCTAAATGGCACTATCACCCAATAATCGTCTACATCACCGTCATCTGACCCGAATCCAAAGGACATACTCGTCCTGACTTCACGCTCGTCACGATTCTGAAGAGCAAACTCTATAATACGCTCTACAACCCGGCGTAGTCCGCGCTCAATACCATTGCTATACATGACTCTAGGGTCGACGACCCTGACTCTATACCGATTTCTAGTCAAGGCTGGGGTGGGGGCTGCGGATCGCACCAATTCCAGCGTTATACCATCTTCAACAGAACGGGGGGCGGATGAATTAGTGGATATATTAGCGGAAGGTGCTGCTGATGGGGGCCCTGTTGCGTAGGAGGGTTGGGGCTCTATTATTGTAGACTTAACAGAACGGGGGGCGGCGGATGAATAAGGGGATATATTAGGTGCTGCTGGGGGTTGTTGCGTAAGAGGTTGAGGGTTGGGGATCTATTACCGCTGCAACAGACGCGTATTTCGGTCGCTTTATACCTGACGTGGGTATCTCATACCTCCGCTTTGGACGTGTTACCGGTATCGCTGGTGAGGGTTCAGGGGAGGAGATCACAACTACACTGTCGTCGAGGTCATCCGTAATGATGGGCTGCTCTACCTCATCGTCATTCACGGTTCTGTGGGAGAAGAAATATAAGGATCAGCACTCAAAATTTGTAATATTTTGTAAATGACTCACTTAGGAGTGTGACGTGTTAGAAATGGACTCTGTAGAAAAATTCAGATTCACGAGCCCATCCACATGTATTATATCTGGACCTACAGGATGTGGTAAAACTGTGTTTATGCTTAAAATCATTAAAGAAAAGGGGGAGATGTTCTCGAAATTTGTGCATAAAGTTATATGGTGCTATTCGACGTATCAATCAGTGTTCAACGAGTACCAAGATGATATTTTGTTCCACAAAGGCGTATATGACGTTAATTCGTTAAAGGGAAATGAACATAGTCATTGTAATTGACGATCTCATGTTGGAGATGGATAAAACGTTTGCCGAGACATTTACAGTATTCTCCCACCATCTTAACATAAGCGTGTTCTTCATCAATCAGAATCTATTTTTCAAAAATAGATACATGCGCGATGTGTCGTTAAATACGCAATATCTAGTCTTATTCGCGCAACGTAGAGATGTATCACAAATTGGGGTATTAGCCAATCAAATGTTCCCGAATCAGCGTAAGGAGTTTTTGGAAGTTTATAAAGAAGCTACAAGCACGCGTTACGGATAGTTGCTTTGCGACCTTCATCCGCGAAACACGTTTAGAGTGCTTCTGCGAACGAATATATTTCCAAACGAGCCTGAAACGGTGTATATTCCAGAATGACAAAGAGACTAAAGAAATACCGTGAATTAATAAAAATCTATCATCGACTGCCTCGGGCAATGCAGCAGATGTTTATTAAAAACATCGATGCCGACTTTTTAAAATGCATCTGTGAAATCTGTCTTAACGTTATAAATTGCAATGTACCAATGAAAACCCATCAGAAGGCTCGCCTACGCCGCTACAAGAACATAATACGTGCACTCGCTCGTAAAAGCCCAACTGTAGCGAAGAAAAAGCGAATTATTGTACAAACAGGAGGGTCATTTCTCCACATCTTATTTTCAGTTTTGGGTCCTTTACTGACTAGATTAATATAATGAAGAAAGTGGTAGTGATTCCCCACGAGGTGTACGCCTCACTGCAAAGGAATCCAGACACGTATCTAGATCCCCGTAAAAGCAGACTTAAAAGAATGGAAAGCGAATTGTTAGCCCTATAAACAGTGAAAAAACACCTGATGAGAAAAGAATCTTATACCAAGAAGCTCTGCAGAAATTTCTTCACGAGTACGAAAATTATAAGAGCCCTACAGAGATTCCTGTGGTTATTAGGCACAGCACGGGGACGATGGCGACATAGGATCTGTACCCGGCGACACAGCTGACCAACCAAAAAGATTAGCCACGCAACATATCGAACATGTATTAAAAAATACCTCCCACTTACATTGAGGAGTAAAGGCTTAAGTCTTTAAATCTATTGAATGAGGATCCCGCCATACAATGGACCGATACAGGGAGATCATTGTGGAAGGATCAAAGGTACAGGGATCGAATATCGTAGACATTGTCCATGATCTGGTGAGAAAGTGGGATAGGCCATCACCATCAGGATGGAAGCATATTAAAGCAAGACTACAACAAATAAATGTCCCTAAAACGTTGATAGGAAATCTGAACAGGTTAAAAGACTTGGAACATGCAACGCCTGTGACACAATTGAAGGCGCCGTCACCCCCGGCGGTAACACCTTTGAAGAGGAGCAAGAAGAAGTTAAACCAACCCTACCCACGTGCCTCTAAAATACGCAAATGGCTAACGTATTAACTAAACGCTATTATGACATTTCTACCCCATCCTCTTACGGCGGCGTAGATAGACTGTACAGAAGTGTTTACGGAGTAGGAAAAAAAGATGTTGAAAGATTTTTGAGGGAGCAGGACGCTTATACGCTTCATAAGCCTGAGAAAAAGGTTTAAAACAGCCAAGACAACGGCTTCCTCGATTGATTCTATTTGGCAAGCAGATTTAACAGACATGCAAAGATATTCTGTGTATAACGATGGTTACCGCTACATTCTATTCATAATAGACGTGTTCTCTAGATATCTGTGGCTAGTTCCTCTGAAAAATAAATCACCTGAAAGTTGCTAAAGCCACCAAAACGCTAATGTTAAAAGAAAACAGGGTTCCTGGCTATTTTTGTACGGATATGGGGAAGGAGTTTATAGGCCGTGCTTTTCAGAATATGTTGACAGAGTTTAATATCAGCTATTACACAACCAATTCTATACATAAGGCTTCTTTAGCTGAAAGAGTTCAGCGCACCATAAAGGAACGCATGCACCGTTATTTTACACAAAAACACATACAGATTTCTAGACATTCTGGAATCATTGGCATCATCCTACAACCGCTCACACCATCGCACGATTGGGGCAACACCTAACGAAGTTTTAGAAAGAGGTACGCTCCCGAGAAGCGATGGATCACCACCACCACCACACTCTGTGCGCTTCAAAATCAATGATTATGTAAGGCTGTCGCGTTCGGGGAATAAATTCGCAAAGGGTTTTGAGCAAGGATGGACACGCGAGATTTTTAAAGTTAGGGCTGTGAGACCTAAAGGTGTGATAATGATGTATTACATTGAAGATTTGAATGGGGAAGAAATCTCAGGAGGCTTTTACCGCGAGGAATTGCAGAAAGTTGCGTTTAATTTAGAAAAAAATGTGTTTAAAATTGAGAAAATTTTAGGAAGCAAAGGTTCAGGAAGGAGAAAAATGTACCTGGTGAAATGGCTAGGGTACCCAGAAAACTTCAACACCTATATAAAAGCTGATGCAATAATGAAGCTTAAATAGTATGCAACATGGCTCCTAACCATTTCTACGTCACACTCCCGTCCTCCTCGTCCCTGTCTGTACACCCTAACAACACGCTAGCCAACTTTGTAACAGAACTCCATGGGCACATTGAATTGGGTCGTGATTCGTATGAGGTGGGGATATGCGAAATTCAGCTGGACACCGTCTTTTTAAATATTGAACATAAAGAAACCGTTTTTACGATTCTTAGAGACATTGACGAGTGTGAAAAAGCTGGGGTAGCTATGGATGAAACTATGCGCATCGCTCGGACTAAGATTACACGGTATTACAGTACAGAAGTAAGACTAGGGCCGGGTCAATATGGTTCGGCCGAGGATGTTGTGAGAGGCTTAAACGTGAGTTTAAGAAACTCAAACCTTACGAATGATTTAGTATATGAAATCGTAAACAACCCTGCACATACACTAATCCTAAAATCAAAGACTAACAGACGTCTTAAAGAACATAGAAAGTTCAAAATTCTAACCAACGGCCGATATAGCGCAGCCTTCCAAAGAGACAGTATAACTTGTCCAGATTAGTGTATCAATTGAAGATGGAGAAATTGGCTGAAAGGTCCCCAGACATGTGCTATATTTACAGTAATATAGTGGAGCACCAGTTTGTTGGGGATACCCAGGCACGCCTGCTGCGCATTGCTCACATCCCCAACCATAGAGGAAGGAGTTTGAGTATTACATATGACAGGCCCCATTATGTGAATGTCGCAACTAATTTAATAACCAATATCACAATATATATAAGAACGATTGAGGGCGAAAACTTCCCATTCGGTAACGGGAGCTTAACAGTGAAGCTACACTTTCGACGCACTGAGTTATAATGGATAGAAAGCCTTTCACCGTCTATCGAGGGATGCGATACCAACGCGGTAGTGGACTTGGATCCATTTTTTCATCCATACTACGTACGGCTGTTCCTTTGCTGAAGAGGGGTGCCAGATACCTTGGAAGAAAAGCGCTACAATCAGGCCTTAACACTGCAGAAGACATATTGGCCGGGCTAAACCTAAAGAAGCTCTAAAAAAACATTTAAAGCGTACACGGAACGAAATCATCAAAGATGCAAAGAGAAAAATGCGTGGTGGCGGGAAGAAGAAGAGGGCTCCCCGGAAGAAGGGGTCACGTGGTATTAAACGTAAAAGGCTATCAAAAAAGAAATGCTGTAAGCGAATGAAACCTATGGTTGACCACTTTTTTGACTGATATAAGCTAAGGATATTGATCTCATGAATCATAGTTTGTTTACCACTTGTCGAGAGAGGAGTCACTATTTCGCCATGGCACGCTTCATCCACCCATGTAGTTCACAATGCTGTAAATCGGAGCTGTCCTTTTTTGAGCTCCCGCCAACCCAAGTTTCTATTGAGCACAGTGACTATTACAATTAACCCTTTAAACACAATTAGTTCACCGAGTGCACCTATAGAATTCGTGATACCCAGCTCAGGTCCTTACTTTTTTGATCCAAGCTGTGTGCACATGTACGCTAAGCTACGTATAGCCCATTCTGATGGAACGGCCTGCGATGACAAATATGCTGTATACCCTGAAACAAACTTTCTGCACGCCATATTCAACCAGTGTGACGTATATTTAAATCAGACCAACATATCGGCAGGCACGGGGTACTATCATCTACGAGCCTATTTGGAAAATGTCCTCAACTTTTCCAAAGAAGCGAAGGCTACCTTTTTAAGTGCGGAGGGATATTATCAAACTAAAGATGAAAATAGTATAAAGGACAAATTTAAAAATTCTAAAAAGAAAATATACGAGTGTTTTGGACGGTTGCACACAGATTTCACTTTCCAGGAGAAGTTGCTTGTGAACGGGGTGGATATGAAAATAAAGCTCACCCGCACGAGTCCTGAGATCTGCTTAAATCTGGATGCGAATCAAGAAGAGGGTGCAAAGTCCGTTGTGGTTCACATTATGGACACATACCTCCGCGTACGGCGAGTGAAATTAAGTTCACCAAAACAACTAGAAATTGAGAAAAATTTACTAAACGCTACAGTGAAATATCCTATTAACAGTGCAGATCAAACTATATACGGTTCCTGCAGAGTTGGCATCGAAGCAGATAGAAAACATTGCCCTGGGAAATCTTCCTAAAAGGATATTAATCGGCATGCAGGACCACGCTTCGGTGAATGGAAAATATAAAAAGAGTGCCTTTAAATTCGAGAATTTCGGACTTAAAAATATAACTCTATACGTTAATGGCACTGCTTTGGGTGGAACAATGGGTACGGACTATTCATCAGACGCTGTGTTACCTCTTTGTGCCAGAGCCTATAGTAATCTGACCCATATTGCAGGTGATTGTGATGAGCTTGGTAATGGGGTAACGCAGGAAGAATTCATTGATCAATTTAACCTTTATCCGTTTGACATTACACCTGACTTATCTGCTAGCGTAAATACCCATTTAACACCACAGCAGAGCGGTAACATCTCAGTGCGGCTGGAATTCGGCAAGCCTATAGACGCTCCTATTAGTGTACTAGTATATCTCGAATCGCAAGCCCTAATAGAAGTAGATAGATTTAGAAGCGTTATCACTGACTTTTAAAATGGATGCTAATACACTTCAGAAAGTAATGGAGCGAGTCACACGTTCCAAATTTATCGGCGTGTTTGCGAAGAATGAAATAGAGTTTGCCAAGTACGCGAGAATGCGGTAGTCTTATTGTGAACACAGACATCATCGGTAATGAAGGGATTCACTGGATCGCTGTCTATTTTAAAAATAGACAGCGCCTGTACTATTTTGATTCACTCGGTACTCAACCCTGGAGTGACCCTATTATTGTAAAATTTCTCGCTCAGTTACATATTCCCGAAATTGTATGGAACCCATTTCGTATGCAGGGATATTTTACTAATGTTTGCGGAATGTACTCTCTCATATTTCTCATGCATGTCAAATGATAAAGAATTTATAAATTTTTTAAATTTATTTGACCCGTGTCACACTCACCGAAACGATGAAATGGTATGCAGACAGATAAAAAACCGTTTTCCAATTGTACGTACTCGTTGTATATTATAATGTTTTTGTTCGTATATTTGTAACGGTATATTCGTTTATTGTACTGATTTCTTTCATTTAATAAATTTATGAAAATATATTGTCTTCTTATCCCAAAAAGATCGAAAAACACTTACATTATTTCGGTGTGACATTGTTGACTGATCAGTATACCCTCCCTATTCCGATTCTTCAAAAGATTGTATAACTCGTGTCAAATCCTCATCGGACCTTAAAGGAATAATGCTTTTAAAACATATACAGAGTATACAGACAGACAGATCCCCATTATGTGAAGATATCTTTGGTTCGAGGAGTGAACGCCATAAAAATTTCGATTTTAGCATAATGGGGAAATAACACTGATTGACATTTTTGGCGAGTATCTATTTGACGAGATACTACAACTCTCCACATATATATATAAAATTCTAATTATAGACACTTACATTTCTATGGTAGTCCCTTGCGTCGGGTTGTAAGGAGCGTCACTGCAAATATCTTCTACGGTTTGCGTTGAAAATAATTCGCCACAATCATTCGCATTGAAAAGACTAATTGTGGTTAATGCTGCAGTATCACGTTCTTCATACAAGTCTGGGGAGACGTACAGGTCCATGGTGGAGGATGTGTGATACTGCTGACTGATCAGTATATCATCCATATTCCGAGGTTCTTCAAAAGATTGTATAACACGTGTCAAATCCTCATCGGACCTTAAAGGAATAATGCTTTTAAAACATATACAGAGTATACAGACAGATCCCCATTATGTGAAGATATCTTTGGTTCGATTACCAATTTCGATTTTAGCATGATGGGGAAATAACATTGATTGACATTTTTGACTAGTATCTATTTGACGAAATACTACAAATCTCCATATATATATAAAATCGAATTATGGACACTTACATTTCTATGGTAGTCCCTTGCGTCGGATTGTAAGGAGCGTCACTGCAAATATCTTCTACGGTTTGCGTCGAAAATAATTCGCCACAATCAATCGCATTGAAAAGACTAATTGCGGTTAATGCTGCAGTATCACTTTCTTCATACAAATCTGGGGAGACGTACAGGTCCATGGTTGAGGAATGATTATTCACTGATGCGAAAATAGCTACTGTTACTCCCAACTGAAAATATCCCCTTTTATATGCACATTCGCCAAGCTCCGCCCAAAAGACCAGATGTTCGTCGTGATTGGCTGCCGATGTAGCTGGGTGGAGCTATGACGTGTACCATTCCGCTATAACGGGTACGGACGAGTAATTGCATCTTTATATTTTCACTAATAGAATTAATGCTCTTATTCTCCTTTGAAAATTATTTGGTGATTCGTATAGAACGTTTGATATTGATTCCAAATAAGGTTTCAGAAGTTTTCTATCACCCATAGTTTTCGAGGAAATAATATTTCCATTTACTCAATTTCCCGCATCATTAGTCACTAATGTAATCGAGAGGGTATAAAGAAATATATCATAATTATATTTTTAAAATAACATTCGGTTTCAACGTTAAACTGTAGGTCTAAGGTGGTCATTACACATAATAAAAGAGTGGTTGGCAGATACATGGGTACCCTACGTGTCCTAGTGGTTAAGACGCTGGGCTGTTGATGGTTCCACGTTAAACTGTAGGTCTAAGGTGGAGTGGAAAGCTTGACCTTCGTCAGAATGAACAATTCGGGCGGAAGCTAACCAAAGGTTATCCAAAGGGTATATATATATATATATATATATATATATGGGATGAAATTCACAATAAAACACGTGAAATGAATGAATGCTGAAAACAAGGTGAGGTGAGGTTTTGTTTGATTTGACTCGTAGAAAGGTAAAACATGGTCGACCGAGTTGGACAGATTCTCTGAAATCATTTCCTCTATCGGATTATGTTTTGGGTATTTCCAACTTTCTTCGTTTCTTTAAATTTCGTTTTTCAATTTTCTTCGCAGGGATGAAGCTCATGTGTTTCGAATTGTATCGCGGAATCATGAAAATATTTTAGAGATCTGGTTTTAAAGCTTTTGTTAATGAAGAATATTAAATATACTCGTATTTATAGTAAATATTGATGTAGTCTTATGATAATACAATAACTAAAATTTTAGTTATCTCAAAGAAACAACGCGCGCAGAGAAGCAGCAGGTATGGATAATGAGTCTTGCTGATGGGTGGTGTGACAAGCGGTATTACGTCATGCTACACCATGTCGATTACTCATACCCTACGACTGGAAATGTGAATCTCGTGATCATGGACAATCTTAAGTATTTTTATCACTATATTAACGTATATCATGATGAGGTTCGTAGTGAGGTTGTGGCTAGTGCCCTGCGTGAATTTTTAACAGAGTTTAGAGACGAGTATCGTTTGATGGGCAGAAAGGAAAAATATGAACATATGTTCCTCTCAAATAGTGCGCCTGAGTGTGGAGATGTTTAGTAAAATGTTCCTAGTTCTTATCCAAAATGTCTGGTGCGTAGGCTGGTAGTGATATTCTTGTACCGGTACAACAATTCGACTCGCGGAACAAGCCCATTCACGTATCATCGAGTCAGCCGCCCGTCGAACCATTCCTGCCTACCTGCGTGCCTCACACGGCTCATAGTTATCTCAGAGCTTGAGCCGAGTGGACGTGCGCTCTTCGAATACGATGGAACTTCCTTTGAGCAGCATTCTCAACGCCTCGTACGATGTGTCCGTGACGAAATCGTTGCGCGTGTTCAGGCGTAATTCCGGTACCATTAGCTATGTACTGGAAACGGAATGTAGACCGACAAACAAACGGGTTTATTTAAGTATCGAGAAGATGAATAGAATCTTTGTGATAGTTGAGAAGTGGAGTGAAGATCGTTATAAAATACCTGCTAACGTAGGTACAAGAAGAGAGCAGATTAGTGACGCACCCTCATACGCCGTTGTATGTACGTTGTATATAAATAACGATCGGCCGTGCATTGATATAAGGCTGATGTGGAAGAATGCTTCTGATAATAACGCTCTTATTCCTACGCGAAACCGTTTCATCCTCGACAGAATGTTTGAAATCGTCGGATTCCGTAAACTGAAACCTATATTAGACGCGCGTGTTACGGATGTTTTATTTTGATACAGTACTTGAATACGCATACACTGCTCTGCTCGATGGGTTTACCGAGTGTAGGGCTGGTGAGAATGGTCTAGTGCTGGATGTTTATTTAAAAAGTTTAGACTCTTTGAAATACCATGAACTTTGGTACAAAGCAATTGATCGGTACAAGGCTGAGCTCACCTACACCGTTCACCCTGAAGAACTATTTCTTTATATAACGCGCAGTTGTCGTAACGATTTAGAAGATTATTTCAATTGCCGCTATGTTGAGTGAGTTCACGATTGAAAAGCTCGAGTCGGTAGAAATAAACCCTCGATTGGAAAAGCGTTCTTATAAACTTGTGTTTAATAATGTAGCTAACGATGAACTCTTTGTGCGTGCTTTTGATTGTATTCTAGACGTGTTTAAAGATGACTTACCAACCGGTTGTAAAGTGGGAACAAAAATAGTACTAAACGATATGAAAGCCCTTCATATCGAATACAGGTTTCCCTATACTTTAAGCGGTTAAATATTATTAAGCCGCATATACTGCGTAATGCAGAGCAATAATGATGTAATTGTAAACTCGATTAAGACCGAGTTTAGTATTTCGAAAAAAAAGTGAATTGTATATATATTTTGCTTGACATTTCTCCTGTACTGATTATACGCATATTTCTATTGATTTGTGTTTATATATATATATATATATATATATATATATATTTTGCGTGATATTTCTCCTGTACTGTTATGTACATATTTCTATTGAAGTGTATATTTATTTGAAATGTATATTTTATTTTATATATCACCATAATTGTGTGTGTGTGTATATTTCTCCTGTACTCTTATGTACATATTTCTATTGAAGTGTATATTTATTTGAAATGTATATTTTATTTTATATATATCCATAATTGTGTGTATATATTTCTGTTATACGCATATTCCTCAAATGTATATTTATTTTCTATATATTTATAATAAAAAGAATGATGCAATGTTGTTTATTGTTATGCCTTCTACTACCGGTATTCGAAATATAATAATGTATACAACGGTATTGCGGTATCTGGCAATATTTAAGCCTTCTAAGCCAACTGGCTGATTAGGAGTCTATAATAGTGTATACAATGGTATCTGGCAACTCTGTCTTCGATTAAATGAATACATGGCGCTATCTGGCAACTCATTTACAGCCAACTGGCTGATTAGGAGTCTATAATAATGTATACAATGGTATCGCGGTATCTGGCAACTCAAGCCATTTACGCCAACTGGCTGATTAGGAGCCTATAAAACAACGCCAACTCGGCTGAAGTCTTAATGTGCACTTGGCTCCTGCCAGGTGAACACCTCTCCTCCTCCTCCTTTCTCTTGGGGGATAACGCCGCCTCCAAGTTTCCCCCCACCCCCCTTTGCAACCACCCCCCTTTGCAACATTACATAATAACCTGCAACATTCTTGCACTCTCCCCTTTTGCGGCTATACTACTGCTTCAAACATGCTAAGCACGATAGAAAAGCTGAATAAAGTTGATGAGGAAAAAGTGGCTAATGAAGTTGACATTCCTGAAACTGATTCTCAAACAGCACGAACAGAGCGATGAAATTTTAGATGATATTGTTGAAGAAGCATCTAAGCTCTTTCTAATCCAACATAGGCAAGTTGAGGCAAGTAGCCACTGCAACCAGGAACTCTAAAATTGATGCTATTATCCAGAGACGTGCAGGAAAGGGAGCTATTTTCGACCAAGCGACACGCTGGGGGAGCACATATATGATGATTAAGCGTTTGCTTGATCTAAAACCCTTCCTAGAAGACATTGATAATCCCAATGTTTCACTAACTGAAATTCAATGGAGGGAGGTTACACAATTAGAAGCTCTGCTTGCTCACCCTTATACTGTCACCAAAAAGTTGCAAGCAGAGAATTTAACTCCTGGTACTTTCCTATGGGAAAGGAAAAATTTATTATTTCGTCTATCCCAAACTGGAGGATTAATTGCTGATGGAATTGTATCCTCAATGAAGAAAAGAGAGGGTCTGCTACTGGAAAATGAGATCTTATTAGCTGCTGTCTACATAGATCCAATGAACCGAATTTTGTTGACCGAAGAACAAATTTCTAAAGCAAAAGAGGCCCTCTGCGAGGTTGCAATTCGCATAAAAGGGTTATTGCCTGAAAATCCTGAACCACAGGATGAAGATATAAGTAGTAAGTCCCTCTCATCCTCTTCAAATGATGAAGAATTAGACTTCCAAAAATATTTAGATAAAACTGAACGCTCAAAAGCAAAGCGTCGCCGCTTAAACGTGCATAGGCAACCTTTTGATGTTAAACTAATGAAATTTAAGCAAGATTTTTTTGATGGCCTAAAAGAAGTGGAAAAATATGATCGCTCATCTAAACTGACAATACAAGAAGTCATCCCCGCATACCCAGAGATTTTAAGAGATACAGCTATGATAGTAACAGCCATGCCACCCACTCAGTTCAGTGTGGAGAGACTGTTTTCCGCACTGAAAATAATTAAATCAGATTTAAGGGCTTCAATGAAAGAGGATCTGGCAGAAGCAATTCTGTTCCTAAGAACAAGTTATTTGTAAATTTTAGATTTTCACCCTTGGCCTTAGTTTAATAAATTTTGCAGGAATATTTTTATATTTTTGATTGCATTTAATGAAATGTTTATTTTGTCATAGTCTTAAATTTAATTTTTTTGTTTTGTTTTATGCTCAATGAATTTTGTTTTTTCATAAATAAAAAATAAAAAAGCCATAATGGCATCGCTACAACCATTAGACTCAAACTTTGCAGGTTATGGGTTTAAAAAGTAGCCTGATGATTCACGTGGTGGTGATGAAATGCCTCTTGTGTAATTATCATCATCATAGATTTAGAATTAGTATACCTTCGGAGTCGGATAGACAAAAAATTGAGGAGTCGGAGTCGGTTTTTTATGTGCCGACTCCACAGCCCTGACACAATGACAGGAGTTGGACGTGGCAAAAATCAAAGGTTGCAAAAGAAGCTCTTGCAATAATACTGGAATTTTCGAGATTTTGACTGGCGATACTTTTTTGTTTATCTAGTACCATCAAACTACATGTTTTTCGAATTTCCAGGCAATGATCATCTTAATAGTACCAAATATGTTGAGATGCAATGAATACTCAGTACGCAAAAGCTCACTGAATTCTGATTGGTCAAGCCTCAGTCAAGAACCTATCGGGTATTTTCCCGCGGGTCTTGGGGGACCTCTAAATAACCTCCGAATGGGCTGAAATTTCACAGGACGTAACATCTTGGCCAAGAGAAACTTTCTAGGTGGTGAGACCCTACAATTTAAAAATTTCAATTTTTGGGGGGTACAACCTACTAGGTACGGTACTAGATATTAGCTTAATTTGACATTTCAGTAAAAGAAAATTTCAACATAGCATTAGTTAAAATAAGTTTATCATCATACCATTCACTGGCAACTCAAACTTTTCAACACATGTTCCACCTGCCTGAGAGTACATATGTACAAAATCTTAAATAAAATTGAGATGGTATATTTTTTATTCAAGGTCAAAGGTTGTTCTAGAGAATTTTTTTTTTTTTTTTTTTTTATATGAAAGATAGCAGAAAGGACTACTCAAGAGCTTTCAAATGACACCAAAATCAGTACTCTAGTTTCATTAGTTATGTAGCAATAGCAATTTGAAATTAACCGGTGGCTGGGAAGAAAAAAAAAAAAGTAAAAGTTCACAACTTTGTGTTCTTGTATCTAAGCAACCAAAGGTCAACCATCTCTAATAATTGGGGGGTTTCAGTTTCTCCTATATGTACACTAATATACCAAATATCATTAAAATCAGAGATGGTAAGTGTAAAAATTACCATTTTGTGGTCGAGTTGACATGAAATGACCCACCTTCAGTTAGACCTACTCGTGGATTCGCAGCAGACATTCAATCCGTTTTGGTGTACGTTCTGAAATCTCGCAAGGTCATCCACATCTTGGTAGAGTTTTGATTGTTCCAAGGCCTTTCCATTTCTTTATAACTGCAGCAACCGTCGTAAATGAAATTCGAATTCTTCTCCTATCTTCTTATAACTCTTTCCAGACTCTTGTGCAGCAACAACATGGTGTGCAGCAATATCAGATATCTTAAGATCTGTAGACAGCTCTTTACCACAACAACACATTGTTTACTAAAGGCTTGTGTAGTCATCCGTCTTCCATGAAGATTCACAGAGAAAATTCTAGAATTCAGAATTGCCAACAGTCTCCAATCAATAAAGAGCCAACTACTGATAAAAACTTAAATTCATCAAGCCTATAGTGACACACACAGTATTAAATAATATTTTAAGTAAATATACGAAAAGTTTTGCATTTAACTTTTATTTTCCTTAAAATCTTTGATGTTTTACATTTTATGTTGGAGCTGAAGTAATTATTTGGTAAATTTTCCCAAACGAACGGTAAACTTTTCATAACTATCCTATGCATGGTACAAAAGATAAGGACGAATATAACTGAAATATTTCTCTGTACAAATATTTATAAGCGCCACTCTATCATGAAAATCAAACCCGGCCATGAAAATGTTTTGCCAAATTCGATTTATTTGAAGTGGAATGACCCTTTTAGCACAATCAGAGTTCCTGTCCTGTCAGGCTATTTCCACCACTGACAAAAAACTGTATTTTATGTGACCCATGATACATCATGTACAGTCAGTTACACAAGTTGGGATACAGTGAGCTACGCCTAATTTATGTCCCAGCGTAACCGATGGTACCTTTGAGTAGAATTATAACTGCCTGTGGTTCATTAAAAGCATTTTCAGATATAACTAATTTATAATACAGGGTGGTCCAAAAGTCCCTATCTATTTTGCCGAAATAATTATATTTCTATTTTATTTTCTACAGACCATAGATGATGGATGGAAAAGAATGTGTGATGGAGTAACACTACGTATCCAAGAGAAGAAGGGCAAAGAAATTAGAGAAAAAAGTCTAAAAATGATTTCACAAACTAGGACCTAAAGACGAAGCAATTCGCGAGCTGGTCAATAAATTTAAAAGAACAGGATCTGTTCATGATGAGGCAAGATCTGAACGTCCAGGTACCTCTCAAGAAAATGTCGAATTGGTAAGAAATGCCTTCGAAACAAATCCTCGAATGTTACGATATTAAAGTGCTACACGAGTTACAGGAAGCGGATTATCCAAGACGAGCCGCCATGGTACGGAATTTTAAAAAATCATACCAAAAACTTATTAAACCACATTCTCTTCAGCGATGAGGCGACATTCAACACATGCAGAAAGGTTAATCGACATAATTGTCGTATTTGTGTTGGCAACGTGCTTGTTGCCAAGCCTGTTCCGGAGTTTCGTGTGGACCAGCCCCGTCAAGCTAAACATCCGCTCGATTCCCGCACTTGAAGGTGGGCAAGCGAAAATCACCATCATGAGCCCACAAAATAGCTTCACCGGCTCAAGGGTGGTGATGCGCCCAATGTAATCCCAGTACTTGAGCGGGGCAAGTTTGGCGAGGGGCTTGCGGAAGGCCGTCTTGGGGAATATAGTCTCGTCTTCTGTTTCACATGCTGCCAGAACGACGGCATAAAATACGAATAAGTCTGATGTTCATGTTAAACCCGTCCGTACCTCTCCTCTGAGCTCCCCCGCCACCTTGCTTCATAGTTTTCCAGGAAGCGACCCTGGAGCCAACAGTGGTGGGAGGGTGAACAGGACATTGGTCGGACTCTCCCGAGGAGAAAACACCCTCACCAGAGCAAGAAGGTAAGCGACAGGGTATACAATATCCAAACACCAAAGCATTTCCTATGGCTGGAGAACACAGGCCAAGCATGACCTATGAACATACCCATTAGAACCAAATATCCAAGGAAGATAGACACGAAAACCCACACCGTAGGCCAGAGGTGGCAAAGCCTCTGGATGGAAAGCATGATTCCTCGAACTAACATGTAGCCCTGATCGTTCAATAGGTGATCATTAGGTTTTACCAGCGTTTGGACAAAACCCTGGTAAAACGAACAAAAGGTTTTACCCGCCCAACCCTGATCTGGGCTAGTGAAAAACCAACCGAGTTCTACGAATGGGAGCTTCTAAAGTTAATGTCTGCGTGGATATGACTAAATCGAAGATTTACGGACCTTTTTTCTTTGCAGAAGCTACGTTGACAGGGCCAATTTATCTTAACATGCTTCAGCAGTTTCTTGAACCCCAGCTTCGTTCAGATGGCATTCTCAACACCTATCTTCAACAAGATGGAGCTCCATGTCACTATGCAAACATCGTTCGGGTGTACCTTGATGAGCTCTTACTAAATCGCTGGATTGGACGTGGTGGAAATAGGCCATGGGAAGCACGATCTCCAGATTTAACACCATTAGACTTCTTTGCGTCTGAGGTTTACAAAACAAGAGGTACATGCGAACCCGCATTGTCACGGCAGTCACTAAAATAACCCCAGAGATGCTTGAGATTGTGTTCCGTAATGCAGTAGACCATTTGAGATTTGCAGACACAGTGATGATGCTCACGTCGAATTTTAGACCTAAGCTTGATAAATAAATATATTTCAGCAAAATATACTATTATTTCATCAAAATAGGGCCTTTTGGGCCATCCTCTACTTAGAGTTACAAGAACTATGCACGAGTGACATCAATGCCTCCTATATTTGTGACCTTGACCCGATTCTTGCTCAAGAGACACCGTCTTATGATCATTCATTTGTATGTGTAAAGCTCCATTAATTTATGCTGAATAGTTCAGAAGTTACGTGGTGAACGTCCTTTGACACGACCTCTATTTGTGACCTTGACCTTCGATGCAATAACCTAATTCTTGTTTGCGATACATAAGGTGTGAAGTTTCATTAACTGATGTCGAGTGGTTTAAAATTTATGGCGTCGACCTCCATTTGACCTTTGACATCTCTTTGGACCTTGACCTTTAATTCTTGAAACACAATCGTTTTATGATCATGCACGTGTGTGCATGAAGTTTTATTCATTTCTGTTGAATGGTTCAAAAGTTATAGCCCAGACACGAAAGTGTGAAGAACAGACGGAGGAAGGAGCACAATCCAGTATGGCCCCACCAAATGCATTAGGTCAAGGACAGAATTACATAGGACTACTGTCTAGTTGAGTAGGCCTATCCGAATTTTCCTTCGATTGAACTGTGTGAAGACAGTTCCTAACCTTAGGTCCTACCTGAAAAATCGAAAACGTGGTAAAATTTTATTGGGATTAACCAGTTGCACAACAAAAATCAATTGGAGCACGAGTACTCTCATGCAGTACCTAGTTTAGCCATCATATGCCCGTTGGGTGTGCTTAACTTACAGGTCCTTAGCATATACTGTACTCAGAGAGCAAATTAACCTAAACATTGTAGTAATTTTATTGTAGCTAATGTCCGACAATTTTACTCAGTCTTAGGTAAAATACCTATGCTTTAACCCTTAACTGTTATGGTGGTATGGACCCGCACCATACCACTTATGTAACTAAACCGCACCATACCAGTTAAGGGTTAATTAAATTAAGCTTTGTAAAAAACCTGGCCAATCTCATTAACGATTTTAGGCTTCTTAACCAATGTAAATACATTTTTTACCAAAAGGGAGCTACTTTTACTGAACATAAAAAGTAAAAGCTACTTGTACACGCTTCCTGATTAAACATGGGCTCGGGGCACTTGTACTAACTAATCTTACTAGTAGATTAGAGCCGCCCCTCGCCGTATTTTTTTATTTATAAAACTGATGCTTTTTATTCACTTATCCGTATGAAAGCATACACAATATATTTATTCATTGTTGACTGTTTTCTTTTATCCTTTCTCACTCACACCTGATAAAGACCTTAGAATAGGTTGAAAACTTGTGCTTCAGTAGGCCTAAATTCAATAACCTACTGTGGCTTTTCTCCAACAGATTCAATTTCAATCAGTGTTATGACAATTTAATTTTGTAGCTAATTACAGTTACTAGTTACTGTCTCAAAATAGTAACTAGTTATTAGTAACTACTAATTTTTAACAAGCAACTGATCCTAATAAAAGT
>JAJOZX010011538.1:107500-110000 GCA_023014485.1 Bathynomus jamesi
ATATATATATATATATATATATATATATATATACACTAGGGTGTCTCATTAATACATAGAAATTTTTTTTTTTTCGATTTTCTCTTGCTCGCGAATGCTGCCCCGATTTCAATAGGCATAGAGGTTCTAAAAATCGAAAAATGATGGGAATCGAACAGTATTTAGAGGTCACTCAAGTTTAACACTTTCTTGTAGCTATTTAGGAAAAAAAAGAAATTTCTATCATTCTCTTATTCTCTTTATTTCTGAACAAAAATGAAAATAAACGAAATGCACCTTTCATTAATTGAAATAAGCGCGTATAAATGGATTGTTTTCATCATCAATCTGTCCTACACTACTTAATTTTACTCTTCAAGCTCTCCTTCGTCTTGACGGGGATCAACTTCTGGTGAGCCCGAACCACCTTGAGGACGAATTGCTTCTGCTTCTCATCACGCGTGATGGTGGAATTGAATCTTTTCATCAAAGCGATACCGCGCTCGGCGGCGTCATTGACCACCTTCAGGGCTTTCACCCTCTTTTGCGCCGTGATCCAATCCTGGTCATTGATCCAATCCTCTGGATCTTTCATGAGGAAGGTGGGAGACTCAGATTCTGGAAGGATCGCGCGGAAGAAGACTTCTTTTGTTCTCCGGGTGACGAAGAGCTCGATGGATTGCTGTGGATTGAAGTTCTTTGGATCGATCCGCTTGAGTCCTTTCTTCGTGGCGGGGGATTGAAGTCGTTGGACCATCTTTAGCTTCGTGTCCTTTGGAATGCGGTCGTCAAAGAAACCAAGCCCCACGAGATCCTCTGAGAGGTACCACAGGTGCCTTTTCAAGGCCATGGATGCCGTGTGGCTGACTTCCTTGTCAGGGTAGGCCTCGAGCAGGCGAAGGAACTCTAGGTCGTTCAGTGGAGCTCGATTCGAGACCATTGCCTCATTCCACTGCTTCACGTACGCGAGGGAGATGAACAAACACAGCCGCCGAAGTCCTCCTTCTTCCCTGGCTGTCAGGTCCAGTTGGTGACGGAACATGAAAATCTTGAGGGCATAGATGGCTTTGGCCATCCATCTGGCGTGGTGATAGGCCTCAGGCTGACGAAATCCCCCCAGGACCTGACCGCCAAGGAAGCGGTAGGAAAGGATGAGGAGTTCACGGTAGTCTTCTCGGGGATGTGTGCCGTGGGAAAGCGTCTGCTGCAGGTATTTCTTCATGGAAGACGCTTGATTTGCCCAGTTGTCAGTTGTTGTGGGATTGCTTTCGTCACCGATGGACAAGAATGACCCTTTGTCAATGGAGGCCCACCGCTGTTGAAATCTTTTGAAGAGGAGGATGTCAGGGGAAGAGGACGGCCCGAGACATCGCACGAAGACATCCTTGAGTAAGATCTCCAAGACGTGGTGACGGCAAGCCAACCACAACATGGGACGGCCAAACTCCTGCTTAATGCGAACGCAAGCACCTTGGATCATCACAGCGTTCACAGCTGTGGTGTCGAATCCCAGTCCAATGATTTGCTCCGAAATGCCCAAAGCCTGGACTTCCTGGAGTACGGCTGCAGCCTGTTCTTTTCCAGTGCCGTCCACCGCAACGGGTACACCAAGAAGCTCCTCGACTCCATCGCCCGTCACCACAACAGCAATCCGGTCAACCTCCTCCTCCTCCTTGGCGATATCTTCCAACAGTTTCCCATCCCAGTGCAAGACTAAAGGACCAGAAGCTTCGAACTTTCGGGTCAACTCTTCTCCCATCTCCTTTCGGATCTTGTTCCGTGTTCGATGAACAGTTGCTGGCGAGATTACCAGGTCATCCAGGTCATGACCCAAACTCTGAGCTGCTGCTGCAAAGGACGACGTTGCTTGTCTCACGGACATGTTGTCGCGATCCCAAGCAGCGATGAGATTCGGGTCCGTGAGGGCATTCATTCGCCTTTTCTTTTGAGTCTGGGCCTTGCTGGTGCTGGGCGCTTGGTACGTCTCGTCGATCATCCTCGTCTTCCGTGTTCATTTCAGTGCTGCTACCATCCACCTCCAAGATCGCTACCTCCATGAGCTGTGTCACCCCAGCATCCCATTTACTCTTCCTAGCCGTGGCTGCAAGATCCCTCTTCCGCTTCACAGCTTTCTTCTTCGCTGTCTTCTGGTCCACCCCCGCAAGACTTGACGACATCCTGTCTTCCCTCTGCGAGGTGAGAAAATCCTTGTCCTCCTGAGGGACCTTGGAGGAGGATAGCGCGGAGGAGTGAGCCACGTCAAACACGTCTTCCAAATCCGACTTGAACATCCCCTCCTTGTACCGGTAACCCTCTTGCGGCTTTGTCCTGTTCTTCTTGAGTGCGTCGTAGGTATCGATCAACTTCGCCAGCTTCTCCCCTGCGTACTTCTTGGTGGTAGTTGGTATGTTGGCCTTCTCCCAGATGGGCCAGATGGTTTCCACCACCAGGCGAATGCTCTCCGATTTGGTCTTCCTTCCCTCTTGGTCTTGGTGGTGGTGGAAGTAAAGGAGCAGGCATT
>JAJOZX010011539.1:0-77500 GCA_023014485.1 Bathynomus jamesi
TCAATTTTTTCCTAATACGATCGAAATTTTGGGTGGAAACTTTATGTCCATTTTAGGTATTTGGCATTCCTATTTATTGTTTGGAAAACAGTAAGTAAAGCAGTTTTTTTTAAATAGTTAATAATTGGATTAAAAAATATTGAAAAAGATAAGTTCATGTTTCATCATAAGAAAAGTGCACAAAAGTGCTCAAAACACGGAGAAAACACTTTTTAGTACAAAATTTTTATTTCATTAGGAACGAATTTTAGTGAAAATTTTGGAAGATTTTTGTTCTAATTTACACAACTTATTGTACAAAACCATAAACTGAAGCATATGGCAAAAAATTAGTAATTCCAGTTAAATATTTATATGAAAAATATTCAACCGTATATAGTTCTTAATTTTATGGTCCCATTTTCATTTGTATGTTTAAAAATAGGCTAAATGATGCGATTTTGAGCTAAATTTGCATGTATTTAATGTTGGTATGTATATTTTATGAATTCCCTTCACTTTTACATTATTTTAGGCGCTACATTAAAAGTTTGGTATAAAAATTGGATCTTAAAACATCGAAAAATCGACTTTTTCCATCAATTTTTTTATTAATACGATCGAAATTTTAGTGAAACACTTTATGTCCATTTTTGAGTTATTTTTGGCATTATATTGTTGAAAAACAGTAAGTTAAAGCAGTTTTATCAATAGTTACTAATTGCATTAAAAAATATTGAAAAAAATGAAGTTCATGTTTCATCATAAGGAAAGTGTCACAGAAAGTGCTCAAAACACGGAGAAAAACAGTTTTTAGTACAAAATTTTCATTTCATTATGAACGAATTTCAGTGAAAATTTTTGACGATTTTTGCTAGTTACACAACATATTGTACAAAACCATATAAACTGAAGCATATTATGGCAAAAAAATTAGTAATTCCAGTAAAATTTTTTGAAAAAAATTCAACCGTATCGTTCCTAATTTATGGTCCCATTTTCATTTCCTAAGTTCAAAATTGGCGAAAACCTTGCCATTTTGAAGCTAAAATTTGTATAGTATTTAATGGTAGTGTTAACCCCCCTTTATGGCCCTTTGTCGGTTTCGGATTCGAAAGGGGGTTCTAGTTAGGGAGGTTGCAACGGATGCTTCTTCTTTATACTTTTCTATATTCTTTTCGGTCGTCTTAGGGGGTCGACACTCTGTTAAATTCTTTTCTTTCTGCTTATTAATTCTTCTCTTTTATAATTATCGACTTTTCTGACTAAGTTCTGAAGCGAGCACGGCTCGAAGGAAAAAAGATAAAAACTTCTTAAAGTGTTTACTTCTTAAAAATATACAGGTACTTCTCTGAAAATTACAGGGGTAGAGGTTCGACCTCTTTCGACCATGGCTCAGGCCGGAATCTAAAAATACTTAAGTTTAAGGAGGCAAGGGCCTCTGCCCCCTCCCTAATGAGGTGCTAATATCAAGTACAAATGATGAAGATTAATCTAGAAGTGCCCTTAAATGAAGTTCTATATTGAAGATTAATTTAGAAGTGTCGTAAATGAAGATGGTACATGCATAATATAATCTAATGTTTGGGGGAGACAATCAAAGGTTAAGTTTCCCCCTTTTTAAAACACATGATTTCAACTAAAGAATAAAAAAAATATAAAAAACAAAAAGAACTAGCATCGCCGATTCGACAATTAGTGAGGCGATATTATTTCGTATTAGCACATCAGCACAATTTTGAGTACATGACTGAGTACGTATTAGTTTTGGTTCATACAATTATGATTACAATTATGGATTACAACTACCAATTAATTCATATTCACTTTTTAATTACAATTCCCAGTAAAGTACATTCTTACATTATAAATTAAATCATTACATTAATTAGTTTCACTGAAGTACATTACAAGTTATTGTTCATTACAGTTTCATTAAAGTACATTACATCAATTACATTATATTAAAGGATTACATTTAATTACAATTTTAGCAAATTGTTAATTGACGTATCTACTACTGAATAATATGCTATAATGTTATACATTCGAATCAAAGCGAAAGGAGACCTTTTTTATCTTAGAAGCGTTCAAATTATGCTGGGATGAGTGGAATTTCTGATAATACTTACTAAGCGTTTATGAATATCTTGCGAGGGTTGAACGCACTTTTAAAAATAATACGAGAACGTATTTTTGCGTTTTAGAACGAAGGCAAAAGTTTGCGTTTCATAGATTGAACGAGTAAAAATAGACTGATAAGTTGATAGGGCATAAGTAGACAATAGGTAGATGAATAAAGGACAGCGGTCAAAAAAGAACATGAATTAAGATGAATTAGGGAAATACAGTAATGAATAAAGAAGTAAAAATCGAAATTCTACCCAAAAATCGCTTAGGCGATTTGGTTTCTTATGTAAAAATGAACATTCAACATAAAACTATACGAACATAAGTTCTGCATGAAGACAATGAATCCATATAACGATGGTGTAGGAATTGTTCATTGTTCACTTTTTACAGTAGTATATATCATTTCATGAATTCCATTCACTTTTACAATATTTTAGGGCTACATTAAAAGCTGGTATAAAAAATTGGATCTTAAAACATCGAAAAAATCGACTTTTTCCATCAATTTTTTTCATTAATACGATCGAAATTTTAGTGAACTTTATGTCCATTTTGAGTTATTTTGGCATTATATTGTTGAAAACAGTAAGTTAAAGCAGTTTTTTATCAATAGTTACTAATTGCTATTAAAAAATATTGAAAAAAATAAGTTCAGTGTGTTCATCATAAGGAAAGTGCACAGAAAGTGCTCAAAACACGGAGGAAAACAGTTTTTAGTACAAAATTTTCATTTCATTATGAACGAATTTCAGTGAAAATTTTTGACGATTTTTGTCCAGTTTACACAACATATTGTACAAAACCATAAACTGAAGCATATTATGGCCAAAAAAATTTAGTAATTCCAGTAAAATATTTTTTAAAAAAAATTCAACCGTATAGTTCCTAATTTATGGTCCCATTTTCATTCCTAATTTCAAAATTGGCTAAGGGATGCCATTTTGAAGCTAAAATTTGCATAGTATTTAATGTTGGTATATATCATTTCATGAATTCCATTCACTTTTACATTATTTTAGGGCTACATTTAAAGCTGGTATAAAAATTGGAAATTAAAACATGGAAAAATCGAGTTTTTCCATCAATTTTTTTCCTTAATACGATCGAAATTTTGGTGAAACTTTATGTCCATTTTTTAGGTATTTGGCATTTATTGTTGAAAACAGTAAGTTAAAGCAGTTTTTTATCAATAGTTAATAATTGGATTAAAAAATATTGAAAAAGATAAGTTCATGTTTCATCATAAGAAAAGTGCACAAAAGTGCTCAAAACACGGAGAAAACACTTTTTAGTACAAAATTTTTATTTCATTAGGAACGAATTTTAGTGAAAATTTTGGAAGATTTTTGTCTAATTACACAACTTATTGTACAAAACCATAAACTGAAGCATATTATGGCAAAAAATTAGTAATTCCAGTTAAATATTTATATGAAAAATATTTCAACCGTATAGTTCTTAATTTATCGGTCCCATTTTCATTTGTATGTTTAAAAATAGGCTAAATGATGCGATTTTGAAGCTAAAATTTGCATAGTATTTAATGTTGGTATGTATCATTTTATGAATTCCCTTCACTTTTACATATTTTAGGGCTACATTAAAGTTGGTATAAAAATTGGATCTTAAAACATCGAAAAATCGACTTTTTCCATCAATTTTTTATTAATACGATCGAAATTTTAGTGAAACTTTATGTCCATTTTTGAGTTATTTTGGCATTTATATTGTTGAAAACAGTAAGTTAAAGCATTTTTTATCAATAGTTACTAATTGCATTAAAAAATATTGAAAAAAATAAGTTCATGTTTCATCATAAGGAAAGTGCACAGAAAAGTGCTCAAAACACGGAGAAAACAGTTTTTAGTACAAAATTTCATTTCATTATGAAACGAATTTCAGTGAAAATTTTTGACGATTTTTGTCTAGTTTACACAACATATTGTACAAAACCATAAACTGAAGCATATTATGGCAAAAAAATTAGTAATTCCAGTAAAATATTTTTTTGAAAAAAATTCAACCGTATAGTTCCTAATTTATGGTCCCATTTTCATTCCTAAGTTCAAAATTGGCGAAAACCTTGCCATTTTGAAGCTAAAATTTGTATAGTATTTAATGGTAGTGTTAACCCCCCCTTTATGGCCCTTTGTCGGTTCGGATTCGAAGGGGGTTCTAGTTAGGGAGGTTGCAACGGATGCTTCTTCTTTATACTTTTCTATAATTCTTTTCGGTCGCCTTAGGGGGTCGACACTCTGTTAATTTTTTCTTTCTGCTTATTAATTCTTCTCTTTTTATAATTATCGACTTTTCTGACTAAGTTCTGAAGCGAGCACGGCTCGAAGGAAAAAGATAAAAACTTCTTAAAGTGTAGTTTACTTCTTAAAAATATACAGGTACTTCTCTGAATTTACAGGGGTAGAGGTTCGACCTCTTTCGACCATGGCTCAGGCCGGAATCTAAAAATACTTAAGTTTAAGGAGGCAAGGGGCCTCTGCCCCCTCCTAATGAGGTGCTAATATCAAGTACAAATGATGAAGATTAATCTAGAAGTGCCTTAAATGAAGTTCTATATTGAAGATTAATTTAGAAGTGTCGTAAATGAAGATGGTACATGCATAATATAATCTAATGTTTGGGGGAGACAATCAAAGGTTAAGTTTCCCCCTTTTTAAACACATGATTTCAACTAAAAGAATAAAAAAAATATAAAAACAAAAAAGAACTAGCATCGCCGATTCGACAATTAGTGAGGCGATATTATTTCGTATTAGCACATCAGCACAATTTTGAGTACATGACTGAGTACGTATTAGTTTTGGTTCATTACAATTATGATTACAATTATGGATTACAACTACCAATTAATTCATATTCACTTTTTAATTACAATTCCATTAAAGTACATTCTTACATTATAAATTAAATCATTACATTTAATTAGTTTCACTGAAGTACATTACAAGTTATTGTTCATTACAGTTTCATTAAAGTACATTACATCAATTACATTATATTAAAGGATTACATTTAATTACAATTTTAGCAAATTGTTAATTGACGTATCTACTACTGAAATAATATGCTATAATGTTATACATTCGAATCAAAGCGAAAGGAGACCTTTTTTATCTTAGAAGCGTTCAAATTATGCTGGGATGAGTGGAATTTCTGATAATACTTACTAAGCGTTTATGAATATCTTGCGAGGGTTGAACGCACTTTTAAAAATAATACGAGAACGTATTTTTGCGTTTTAGAACGAAGGCAAAAGTTTTGCGTTTCATAGATTGACACGAGTAAAAATAGACTGATAAGTTGATAGGGCATAAGTAGACAATAGGTAGATGAATAAAGGACAGCGGTCAAAAAAGAACATGAATTAAGATGAATTAGGGAAATACAGTAATGAATAAAGAAGTAAAAATCGAAATTCTACCCAAAAACTCGCTTAGGCGATTTTGGTTTCTTATGTAAAAATGAACATTCAACATAAAACTATACGAACATAAGTTCTGCATGAAGACAATGAATCCATATAACGATGGTGTAGGAATTGTTCATTGTTCACTTTTTACAGTAGTATATATCATTTCATGAATTCCATTCACTTTTACAATATTTTAGGGCTACATTAAAGCTGGTATAAAAATTGGATCTTAAAACATCGAAAAATCGACTTTTTCCATCAATTTTTTTCATTAATACGATCGAAATTTTAGTGAAACTTTATGTCCATTTTTGAGTTATTTTGGCATTATATTGTTGAAAACAGTAAGTTAAAGCAGTTTTTTATCAATAGTTACTAATTGCATTAAAAAATATTGAAAAAATAAGTTCATGTTTCATCATAAGGAAAGTGCACAGAAAGTGCTCAAAACACGGAGAAAACAGTTTTTAGTACAAAATTTTCATTTCATTATGAACGAATTTCAGTGAAAATTTTTGACGATTTTTGTCTAGTTTACACAACATATTGTACAAAACCATAAACTGAAGCATATTATGGCAAAAAAATTAGTAATTCCAGTAAAATATTTTTTAAAAAAATTCAACCGTATAGTTCCTAATTTATGGTCCCATTTTCATTCCTAATTTCAAAATTGGCTAAGGGATGCCATTTTGAAGCTAAAATTTGCATAGTATTTAATGTTGGTATATATCATTTCATGAATTCCATTCACTTTTACATTATTTTAGGGCTACATTAAAGCTGGTATAAAAATTGGATTAAAACATGGAAAAATCGAGTTTTTCCATCAATTTTTTTCCTTAATACGATCGAAATTTTGGTGAAACTTTATGTCCATTTTTTAGGTATTTTGGCATTTTATTGTTGAAAACAGTAAGTTAAAGCAGTTTTTTATCAATAGTTAATAATTGGATTAAAAAATATTGAAAAAGATAAGTTCATGTTTCATCATAAGAAAAGTGCACAAAAAGTGCTCAAAACACGGAGAAAACACTTTTTAGTACAAAATTTTTATTTCATTAGGAACGAATTTTAGTGAAAATTTTGGAAGATTTTTGTCTAATTTACACAACTTATTGTACAAAACCATAAACTGAAGCATATTATGGCAAAAAATTAGTAATTCCAGTTAAATATTTATATGAAAAATATTCAACCGTATAGTTCTTAATTTATGGTCCCATTTTCATTTGTATGTTTAAAAATAGGCTAAATGATGCGATTTTGAAGCTAAAATTTGCATAGTATTTAATGTTGGTATGTATCATTTTATGAATTCCCTTCACTTTTACATTATTTTAGGGCTACATTAAAGTTGGTATAAAAATTGGATCTTAAAACATCGAAAAATCGACTTTTTCCATCAATTTTTTTCATTAATACGATCGAAATTTTAGTGAAACTTTATGTCCATTTTTGAGTTATTTTGGCATTATATTGTTGAAAACAGTAAGTTAAAGCAGTTTTTTATCAATAGTTACTAATTGCATTAAAAAATATTGAAAAAAATAAGTTCATGTTTCATCATAAGGAAAGTGCACAGAAAGTGCTCAAAACACGGAGAAAACAGTTTTTAGTACAAAATTTTCATTTCATTATGAACGAATTTCAGTGAAAATTTTTGACGATTTTTGTCTAGTTTACACAACATATTGTACAAAACCATAAACTGAAGCATATTATGGCAAAAAATTAGTAATTCCAGTAAAATATTTTTTTAAAAAAATTCAACCGTATAGTTCCTAATTTATGGTCCCATTTTCATTCCTAAGTTCAAAATTGGCTAAGGGATGCCATTTTGAAGCTAAAATTTGCATAGTATTTAATGTTGGTATATATCATTTCATGAATTCCATTCACTTTTACAATATTTTAGGGCTACATTAAAGCTGGTATAAAAATTGGATCTTAAAACATGGAAAAATCGAGTTTTTCCATCAATTTTTTTCCTTAATACGATCGAAATTTTGGTGAAACTTTATGTCCATTTTTTAGGTATTTTGGCATTTTATTGTTGAAAACAGTAAGTTAAAGCAGTTTTTTATCAATAGTTAATAATTGGATTAAAAAATATTGAAAAAGATAAGTTCATGTTTCATCATAAGAAAAGTGCACAAAAAGTGCTCAAAACACGGAGAAAACACTTTTTAGTACAAAATTTTTATTTCATTAGGAACGAATTTTAGTGAAAATTTTGGAAGATTTTTGTCTAATTTACACAACTTATTGTACAAAACCATAAACTGAAGCATATTATGGCAAAAAATTAGTAATTCCAGTTAAATATTTATATGAAAAATATTCAACCGTATAGTTCTTAATTTATGGTCCCATTTTCATTTGTATGTTTAAAAATAGGCTAAATGATGCGATTTTGAAGCTAAAATTTGCATAGTATTTAATGTTGGTATGTATCATTTTATGAATTCCCTTCACTTTTACATTATTTTAGGGCTACATTAAAGTTGGTATAAAAATTGGATCTTAAAACATCGAAAAATCGACTTTTTCCATCAATTTTTTTCATTAATACGATCGAAATTTTAGTGAAACTTTATGTCCATTTTTGAGTTATTTTGGCATTATATTGTTGAAAACAGTAAGTTAAAGCAGTTTTTTATCAATAGTTACTAATTGCATTAAAAAATATTGAAAAAAATAAGTTCATGTTTCATCATAAGGAAAGTGCACAGAAAGTGCTCAAAACACGGAGAAAACAGTTTTTAGTACAAAATTTTCATTTCATTATGAACGAATTTCAGTGAAAATTTTTGACGATTTTTGTCTAGTTTACACAACATATTGTACAAAACCATAAACTGAAGCATATTATGGCAAAAAAATTAGTAATTCCAGTAAAATATTTTTTGAAAAAAATTCAACCGTATAGTTCCTAATTTATGGTCCCATTTTCATTCCTAAGTTCAAAATTGGCGAAAACCTTGCCATTTTGAAGATAAAATTTGTATAGTATTTAATGGTAGTGTTAACCCCCCCTTTATGGCCCTTTGTCGGTTCGGATTCGAAGGGGGTTCTAGTTAGGGAGGTTGCAACGGATGCTTCTTCTTTATACTTTTCTATAATTCTTTTCGGTCGCCTTAGGGGGTCGACACTCTGTTAATTCTTTTCTTTCTGCTTATTAATTCTTCTCTTTTTATAATTATCGACTTTTCTGACTAAGTTCTGAAGCGAGCACGGCTCGAAGGAAAAAGATAAAAACTTCTTAAAGTGTAGTTTACTTCTTAAAAATATACAGGTACTTCTCTGAATTTACAGGGGTAGAGGTTCGACCTCTTTCGACCATGGCTCAGGCCGGAATCTAAAAATACTTAAGTTTAAGGAGGCAAGGGGCCTCTGCCCCTCTCCTAATGAGGTGCTAATATCAAGTACAAATGATGAAGATTAATCTAGAAGTGCCTTAAATGAAGTTCTATATTGAAGATTAATTTAGAAGTGTCGTAAATGAAGATGGTACATGCATAATATAATCTAATGTTTGGGGGAGACAATCAAAGGTTAAGTTTCCCCCCTTTTTAAACACATGATTTCAACTAAAAAGAATAAAAAAAATATAAAAACAAAAAAGAACTAGCATCGCCGATTCGACAATTAGTGAGGCGATATTCTTTCGTATTAGCACATCAGCACAATTTTGAGTACATGACTGAGTACGTATTAGTTTTGGTTCATTACAATTATGATTACAATTATGGATTACAACTACCAATTAATTCATATTCACTTTTAATTACAATTCCATTAAAGTACATTCTTACATTATAAATTAAATCATTACATTTAATTAGTTTCACTGAAGTACATTACAAGTTATTGTTCATTACAGTTTCATTAAAGTACATTACATCAATTACATTATATTAAAGGATTACATTTAATTACAATTTTAGCAAATTGTTAATTGACGTATCTACTACTGAAATAATATGCTATAATGTTATACATTCGAATCAAAGCGAAAGGAGACCTTTTTTATCTTAGAAGCGTTCAAATTATGCTGGGATGAGTGGAATTTCTGATAATACTTACTAAGCGTTTATGAATATCTTGCGAGGGTTGAACGCACTTTTAAAAATAATACGAGAACGTATTTTTGCGTTTTAGAACGAAGGCAAAAGTTTTGCGTTTCATAGATTGACACGAGTAAAAATAGACTGATAAGTTGATAGGGCATAAGTAGACAATAGGTAGATGAATAAAGGACAGCGGTCAAAAAAGAACATGAATTAAGATGAATTAGGGAAATACAGTAATGAATAAAGAAGTAAAAATCGAAATTCTACCCAAAAACTCGCTTAGGCGATTTTGGTTTCTTATGTAAAAATGAACATTCAACATAAAACTATACGAACATAAGTTCTGCATGAAGACAATGAATCCATATAACGATGGTGTAGGAATTGTTCATTGTTCACTTTTTACAGTAGTATATATCATTTCATGAATTCCATTCACTTTTACAATTTTTAGGGCTACATTAAAGCTGGTATAAAAATTGGATCTTAAAACATCGAAAAATCGACTTTTTCCATCAATTTTTTTCATTAATACGATCGAAATTTTAGTGAAACTTTATGTCCATTTTTGAGTTATTTTGGCATTATATTGTTGAAAACAGTAAGTTAAAGCAGTTTTTTATCAATAGTTACTAATTGCATTAAAAAATATTGAAAAAAATAAGTTCATGTTTCATCATAAGGAAAGTGCACAGAAAGTGCTCAAAACACGGAGAAAACAGTTTTTAGTACAAAATTTTCATTTCATTATGAACGAATTTCAGTGAAAATTTTTGACGATTTTTGTCTAGTTTACACAACATATTGTACAAAACCATAAACTGAAGCATATTATGGCAAAAAAATTAGTAATTCCAGTAAAATATTTTTTTAAAAAAATTCAACCGTATAGTTCCTAATTTATGGTCCCATTTTCATTCCTAATTTCAAAATTGGCTAAGGGATGCCATTTTGAAGCTAAAATTTGCATAGTATTTAATGTTGGTATATATCATTTCATGAATTCCATTCACTTTTACATTATTTTAGGGCTACATTAAAGCTGGTATAAAAATTGGAAATTAAAACATGGAAAAATCGAGTTTTTCCATCAATTTTTTTCCTTAATACGATCGAAATTTTGGTGAAACTTTATGTCCATTTTTTAGGTATTTTGGCATTTTATTGTTGAAAACAGTAAGTTAAAGCAGTTTTTTATCAATAGTTAATAATTGGATTAAAAAATATTGAAAAAGATAAGTTCATGTTTCATCATAAGAAAAGTGCACAAAAAGTGCTCAAAACACGGAGAAAACACTTTTTAGTACAAAATTTTTATTTCATTAGGAACGAATTTTAGTGAAAATTTTGGAAGATTTTTGTCTAATTTACACAACTTATTGTACAAAACCATAAACTGAAGCATATTATGGCAAAAAATTAGTAATTCCAGTTAAATATTTATATGAAAAATATTCAACCGTATAGTTCTTAATTTATGGTCCCATTTTCATTTGTATGTTTAAAAATAGGCTAAATGATGCGATTTTGAAGCTAAAATTTGCATAGTATTTAATGTTGGTATATATCATTTTATGAATTCCATTCACTTTTACATTATTTTAGGGCTACATTAAAGTTGGTATAAAAATTGGATCTTAAAACATCGAAAAATCGACTTTTTCCATCAATTTTTTTCCTTAATACGATCGAAATTTTAGTGAAACTTTATGTCCATTTTTGAGTTATTTTGACATTATATTGTTGAAAACGGTAAGATAAAGCAGTTTTTTATCAATATTTACTAATATTTAGGGTCCCATTTTCATTTGTATTTTTAAAAATAGGCTAAATGATGCGATTTTGAAGCTAAAATTTGCATAGTATTTAATGTTGGTATATATCATTTCATGAATTCCATTCAGTTTTACAGTATTTTAGGGCTACATTAAAGTTGGTATAAAATGTGGATCTTAAAAAATGGAAAAATCAACTTTTTCCATCAATTTTTTAACTTAATACGATCAAAATTTTAGTGAAACTTTAAGTCCATTTTTGAGTTATTTTGGCATTATATTGTTGAAAACAGTAAGATAAAGCAATTTTTTATCATTAGTTACTAATTGGAGTAAAAAATATTGAAAAAGATAAGTTCATGTTTCTTTATAAGAAAAGTGCACAAATGTGCTCAAAACACGGAGAAAAAACACTTCTTAGTACAAAATTTTCATTTCATTACGAACGAATTTTAGTGAAATTTTTTGACTATTTTTGTCCTAGTAGCTTGCACAACTTATTGTACAAAGCTTATTATGGCCAAAAATTAGACATTCCAGTTATATATTTTGAAAAAAATTCAACCGTATAGTTCGTAATTTATGGTCCTATTTTCATTTCTAAGTTCAAAATTGGCTAAACGATGCGATTTTGAAGCTGAAATTTTCTCAAAAATAATTTTTGGTAACTTAAAGTAATCTATCCTGACCTAACCTCACCTTTGAGAAAAATAACTTTCGGTAACAACGCAACTTTTCACAAAAATAATTGTTTTCGGAAACATAACCTAACCTAATATCTCTCTGCAGAGAAATAATTTTCGTTAACCTAACTTTTTAGAAAAATAATATTCGGTAACCTTACATAACATTTCTGAAAAATAATTTTCCGTAACTAACTTAACCTAATCTCACATTTCACAAAAATAATTTAGGATAACCGTACCTATTTTCACTTTAGAGAAAAATAATTTTCGGTCACTGAACCTAACTTTTCAGAAAAATATTTTTCGGTAACCTATGCTAACCTTTCTCAAAAATAATTTTCGGTCACCTGGCCTCACCTAATCTCACTTTTCAGGAAAATAGTTTTCGGTAACCTAACCTAACTTTCACATAAATAATTTTCGGTAACTTAAACTAACCTATCCTGACCTAACCTCACTTTTCAGAAAAATATTTTTCGGTAACAACGCAACTTTTCACAAAAATTAGTTTTCGGTAACCTAACCTAACCTTACCTCACTTTTTTCAAAAATAATTTTCGGTAACCTTACATAACTTTTCTCAAAAATAATTTTCGGTAACCTAACCTAACCTAACCTAATCTCACTTTTCAGAAAATTAATTTTCGGTAACTTAAACTAACTTATCCTCACCTAACCTGACTTTTCAGAAAAAATACGTTTCGGTAACTTAACGTAACCTAAACTCACTTTTCAGAAAAACAATTTACGGTAACCTAACCTAACCTTTCTCAAAAATAATTTTCATTAACGTTACCTAACCTAACCTTACCTTTCAGAAAAATAATTTTCGGTAACCTAACCTAACTTAACCTACTTTCACTTTTCAAAAAATAATTTACAGTAACCTAACCTAACCTAACCTACTCTCACTTTTCAAAAAAATAATTTTCGGTAACCTAAGCTAACCTTACATTTTAGAAAAATAATTTTCGGTAACCTTACCTAATCTAACCTACTCTCACATTTCAATAATATAATTTTCTTTAACCTAACCTAACCTTACATTTTAGAAAAATAATTTTCTGTAACCTTACCTAACTTTTTTCAAAAATAATTTTCGGTAACTTAAACTAACCTAACATAACCTCAGTTTTCAGAAAAATAATTTTCGGTCACTGAACCTAACTTTTCATTATAATATTGTAACAACTTTTCGGAAAAATAATTTTCGGTAACTTAAACTGACCTAACATAACCTAACCACTTTTCAGAAAAGTAATTTTTGGTCACTGAACCTAACGTTTCAGAATAATAATTTTCTCTAACGTAACAACTTTTCTGAAAAATAATTTTCGTTAACTTAAACTAATCTTACATAACCTAACCTCACTTTTCAGAAAAATAATTTTCATTAACCTCACCTAACTTTCTCAAATATAATTCTCGGTAACTTAAACTAACGTTTTCTGAACTAACCTCACTTTTCTGAAAAATAATTTTCGGTATCAACGCAACTTTTCGCAAAAATAATTTTCGGTAACCTAACCTAACCTCATTTTTCAGAAAAATAATTTTCATTAATCTCACCTAACTTTCCTCAAAAATAATTTTCGGTAACTTAAACTAACCTAACATAACCTTACCTCACTTTTCAGAAAAATAATTTTCGGTCAGTAAACCTAAATTTTCAGAATAATAATTTTCTGTAACGTAACCTACCTTTTCTGAAAAATAATTTTCGGTAACTTAAACTAACCTAACATAACCTAACCGCTTTTCAGAAAAATAATTTTCGGTAACCTAACGTAACCTCACTTTTCAGAAAAATAAGTTTCAGTAACCTAACGTAACCTAACCTCACTTTTCGGAAAAATAATTTACGGTAACCTAACCTAACCTAACCTAATCTCACTTTTCAGGAAAATAATTTTCGGTAATCTCACCTAACTTTCTCAAAAATAATTCTCGGTAACTTAAACTAACCAATCCTGACCTAACCTTACTTTTCGGAAAAATAATTTTCGGTAACAACGCAACCTCACTTTTCAGAAAAAACAATTTCGGTAACCTAACCTAACCTTTCTCAAAAATAAATTTCGGTAACGGTAACCTAATCTAACCTACCCTAATGTCACTTTTCAGAAAAATAATTTTCGGTAACCTAACGTGACCTCACTTTTTAGAAAAATAATTTTCGGTAACCTCACCTAACTTTCTGAAAAATAATTTTCGGTAACTTAAACTAACCTATCCTGACCTAACCTCACTTTTCAGAAAAATAATTTTCGGTAACTTAAACTAACCTATCCTGACCTAACCTCACTTTTCAGAAAAATAATTTTCGGTAACTTAAACTAACCTATCCTGACCTAACCTCACTTTTCAGAAAAATAATTTTCGGTAACAACGCAACTTTTCACAAAAATAAGAGTTGTCTGTAACCTAACCTATCCTACTCTCACTTTTCAAAAAACAATTTCCTGAAACCTGACCTCACCTAACATAACTTTTCAGAAAAATAATTTTCGGTAACCTAACCTAACCTAACCTAACCATACATTTAAGAAAAATAATTTTCGGTAACCTTACCTAACTCTTCTCAAAAATAATTTTCGGTAACTTAAACTAATCTAGCATAACCTAACTTCACTTTTCAGAAAAATAATTTTCTGTAACGTAACCTAACTTTTCTGAAAAATAAATTTCGTTAACTTAAACTAAACTAATATAACCTAACCTCACTTTTCAGAAAAATAATATTTTTTAACCTCACCTAACTTTCTCAAATATAATTCTCGGTAACTTAAATTAACCTATCTTGAACTAACCTCACTTTTCAGAAAAGTAATTTTCGGTAACAACGCAACTTTTCACAAAAATAATAATTTTCGGTAACCTAACTTAACCTAACCTCACTTTTCAGAAAAATAAATTTCGTAAACTAACCTAACACTTCACCAATATATTTATTGGTAACCTAACCTAATATAAACAACCTAACCTTTCAGAAAAATAATTTTCGGTAACTAACATAACCTAATCTCACTTTTCAAAAAAATAATTTATGATAACCTAACCTAACTTCACTTAACAGAAAAATAATTTTCGGCCAGTGAACCTAACTTTTCGGTAACAACCTAACTTTTCTCAAAAAAAATTTCGGTAACCTAACCTAACCTAACCTATCTTTTCTCAAAAATAATTTTCGGTACCTTAACCTAACCTAAACTAATCTCACTTATCTCAAAAATAATTTTCGGTAACCTAACCTATCCTTTCTCAAAAATAACACTGGTATGCATATGAAATTTTTTTGTCTGCTGTGAGGGTTTTTTCAACTCATATTATATAATTCGACCATGCTGAATTCGAAAATGACATTGGTTTTCCTCAATCAGGTCAGGGTTTTTCTCTATTGGCCATTTATTATAAGTCCAATTTTATCCCCAAATTTATTGATTTTTTTAGCTTAAACACTGTAGATACGAGTAATATTATAAGAACACTCGTGAAAAATGAAAACATTGTGTGAATAAATACTTTTATTCATACAATGAATATGGAAAAAAGTTTATTGAGGAAGGAATGAAGTTTTTTTGGCTTTCCGTCTGTGTTTTTCTTCGGGCACGTCACGCTTCAAACACCAGCAATAGTCCGCCAGCATATTGATATCCCAGTTTCCCTGGTACCTCTCTTCCATTATTTTGATATCTTGGTGAAATCGTTCACCCTGTTCCTCACTATAATCCCCGCAATTTTCAGGAAAATAGTCCAAGTGGGACCACAAAAAGTGCATTTTTATGGACATGCGCGACCCATGAGCTTTGAAAGCTTCCATCAAGTTTTTGACAACGGACTCGTATTCTGGACTTCTACGCTTGCCAAGAAAATCAGTGACAACTGATTTGAATGCCTGCCAGGCATTCTTCTCAGTTGGAGTCATTGCGTTTTCGAACTGAGTATCCTTGATCAAAGTTCGAATTTGAGGACCATCAAAAACCCCAGCATTTAGTTTAGCATCAGATATATGAGGAAATTTACTCTCGAGATATCGGAATGCTGAACCCTCCTTATTCATTGATTTGATGAAATT
Source organism: Bathynomus jamesi (assembly GCA_023014485.1). Lineage (NCBI taxonomy): Eukaryota > Metazoa > Arthropoda > Malacostraca > Isopoda > Cirolanidae > Bathynomus > Bathynomus jamesi. The sequence continues at coordinate 16,155 of JAJOZX010011539.1, forward strand.
TTTCATCAAGCCCAGCTTAATATGAAGTGGTGGGAGCAAAATTTTTGTTGGTGGTACAAGGGGCACTGAAACGACATTATGCGACCCAGGTTCAAAATTCTCTCTGGATGCCCATTCACGCTGTGCATAGTGCTTCTCATCCGCTCGGCTATCCCATTTGCAGAGGAAACATGGGTATTTCGTGTATCCCCTTGCATTCCCAATACAAATGCCACAATCTGAAAAAAAATGAAAATATTTAAAGAATTTAGAGAATTTGTTCTATCAGATAAAAAAATCTATGCATTCGACTGTATCACTTCTGTGGGGAAGTTAAGTGTTCTTATACGCTCTCAAATAACCTTTGGAAAAACAACATAGTCAATAGCAATAGTTTACTTATGATATTAGTATTACCTTCAAATCTCCACAGATCCTCCAGTTATGTTGGTCGTATAAGAGAGCATCCAGTAAAATTTTCATGTTATCGTAGCTCTCAGTAAGTTGTACGGAATGTGCTACAGGGACTGATGCAACCCTATTCCCAATGTTGAGAAGTACTGCTTTCAAACTTCGTTTAGACGAGTCTATAAATAGCCTCCATTCTGATGCGTTATATGGCAGGCCCAAGGATTCGATTAGCCCCTCAACATTGCAGTAGTACACTAAGGAAGAGGTATTTTCGTGCACTGCAAAAAACTTGCGGAATTCTTCCTCTCGTTTCCTATACCAGGAGAATGTTGTTCCCGGAGCCAGCAAGTTGTCCTCTCGAAGTCGTGAGCCCAAGATCTCGGCAGCTAATTTGGAAAGTCCTAAATCCCTGGTAAGATCATTAAGTTTGGCCTGGTTGAGAGGCCTCGGCTCATTTGAAGCGGTATTTTGAGGTATATACGACTGGGACTGGTCATTGGCATTGGTCAATGATTCATCATCAGAATCATCGAAGTCCAGGGTTTGAGGTGGGTCGGGTCGGTATTGGAATTCCAGGACCATGGGGTACAGGTCTCATAGCAGAAGGAATGTCAGGGTATACAACAATGTGTTTATTCTTCTTGTTAACTCCTGAAAATAGAAACACAGAAACATGGATATAAAACTTGCATATGAAATAGAAGAAGCATTCAGACAGTGGCGGCTCGTGAGGGAAGGCTGTGGTCTGTAAGATATGAAATAGGTCGATGGAGTCTGTATATTTTCTTTCTTTTTCATTCATATTGTCCCTTCGGGGACAATATGAATGAAAAAGAAAGAAAATATACAATCATTGTATATGTAAATGTAACTTGTATAACAATATGTATGTGTAAATGTATTTTCTATAACAATATGTATGTGTAAATGTATTTTCTATAACAATATGTATATGTAAATGTATGATTACCATTATGGTGAATATTATGCTATATATGGTGAATATTACATCATGGTGAATATTATGTCAAGTTTCATACGAGGATTTCAAAATATTTAAGAAAACTAAATTTATAAGCCCACCTTGGAGGTTTGTCATGCAGAAATAGCAATCTGTCACGTGATCCTTTCCTTCTCTCCAAATCATGGGAATTCCAAAAGGCAAAGATTTCGCTCTGCCTTTGCTCCATCTTCTCAAATTTTCAATGCACGTCTTGCAGCACATATGAGGGGCGAAATTTTTGTCCTGGTCCGCTAGTTTAATTCCAAAGTATGCTCTATACATTGTCTTCACAAATTTAGTGATTTGGGACTGGTTATTTGGCATGGTAACCGTCCCACATATGTAGCAGAATCTATTGGGATCATTTTTACACGCTCTATTCATTATGAAATATTTTATCTATATGCCTGAAAAGTAAAAAAAGATATTATACAAGTGAAACAAGTGATGATAGATGTTACTGTCCCAATTCCGCTTTGACAAAATCACGAAAAATTCTATTTTACTTATGAGGCCATAGCCGGATACACTGAGCTGATTGAGAAAAACGGATTGCAGATTCGAAATCAGCAGGAAAAACTCTATAAAAATCACTTACAAAACCCTTGACAGCAAAATTGATGCATACCAGTGTAATTTTCTGTAACCTGACCTCACCTAACCTCACTTTTGAGAAAAATAATTTACGGTAATCTAACCTAACCTAACCTATCTTTTTCAAAAATAATTTTCGTTAATTAACCTAACCTAACATAACCTACCTTCATTTTAAAGGAAAATAATTTTCGGTACTTTAACTTAACCTAAACTAACCTCACTTTTCTCAAAAATAATTTTCAGTAACCTAACCTAACCTTTCTCAAAAATAATTTTCTGTAACCTGACCTCACCTAACCTCACTTTTCTGAAAAATAATTTTCGGTAACTTAAACTAACCTATCCTGACCTAACGTCACTTTTGGGAAAAATAATTTTCAGTAACAACGCAACTTTTCACAAAAATAAGAATTTTCGGTAACCTAACCTAATCTAACCAGCTCTCACTTTTCAAAAAAATAATTTTCGGTAACCTGACCTCACCTAACCTCACTTTTCAGAAAAATAATTTTCGGGAAACTAACGTAACCTAACCTAATCTCACTTTTCAGAAAAATAATTTTCGGTAACAACGCAACTTTTCACAAAAATAATAGTTTTCGGTATCCTAATCTAACCTAACCTCACTTTTCTGAAAAATAATTTTCGGTAACCTTACCTAACTTTTCTAAAAAATAATTTATGATAACCTAACCTAACTTCACTTTTCAGAAACATAATTTTCGGTCACTGAACCTAACTTTTCAGAATAATAATTTTCGGTAACGTAACCAAACTTTTCTGAAAAATAATTTTAGGTAAACTAAACTAACCTAACATAATCTAACATCACTTTTCAGAAAAATAATTTCCGGAAACAACGTAACTTTTCTCAAAAATATTATAATTTTCGGTAAGTTAACCTAACCTAACCTCACTTTCCAGAAAAATAATTTTCGGTAATCTAAACTAACCTTTCTCAAAAATAATTTTCGGTAACTTTACCTAACGTAACCTTACCTTTCAGCAATATAATTTTCGGTAACCAACCTTAACCTAACGTACTCTCACTTTTCAAAAAAATAATTTTCGGGAACCTAACCTAACCTTACATTTTAGAAAAATAATTTTCGGTAACCTTACCTAACGTAACTTACTCTCACTTTTCAAAAAAATAATTTTCAGTAACCTAACCTAACCTTACATTTTAGAAAAATAATTTTCGGTAACCTTACCTAACTTTTCTCAAAAATATAATTTTCGGTAACTTAAACCAATCTAACATAACCTAACCTCACTTTTCAGAAAAGTAATTTTCGGTCTCTGAACTTAACTTTTCAGAATAATGATTTTCTCTAATGAAACCTAACTTTTCAGAAAAATAATTTTCGGTAACCTAACCTAACAAAACCTAACTTCACTTTTCACAAAAATAATTTTCGGTCACTGAACCAAACGTTTCAGAATAATAATTTTCTGTAACGTAACCTAAATTTTCTAAAAAATGAATTTCGTTAACTTAAACTAATCTAACATTACCTAACCTCACCTTTCAGAAAAAAAATTTCGTAAACTAACCTAACACTTCACCAATATATTTATCGGTAACCTAACCTAATATAAACTAACCTAACTTTACAGAAAAATATTTTTCGATAACTAACTAACCTAATCTCACTTTTCAAAAAAATAATTTTTGATAACCTAACACCTAATTTCACTTAACAGAAAATAATTTTCGGCCAGTGAACCTAACTTTTCGGTAACAACGTAACTTTTCTAAAAAAAAATTTCAGTAACCTAACCTAACCTAAACTATCTTTTCTAAAAAATAATTTTCGGTACCTTAACCTAACCTAAACTAACCTCACTTATCTCAAAAATAATTTTCGGTAACCTAACCTAACTTTTCTCAAAAATAATTTTCTGTAACCTGACCTCAACTCACTTTTGAGAAAAATAATTTACGTTAACCTAACCTAACATAAGTTAATCTCACTTTTCAGAAAAATAATTTTCGGTAAACTAACGTAACCTAACTTTTCAGAAAAATAATTTTCGGTAACCTTACCTAACTAACCTTACCTTTCACAAAAATAATTTTCGGTAACCTAACCTAACCTAACCTAATCTCACTTTTCAGAAAAATAATTGACGGTAACAACGCAACTTTTCACAAAAATAATAGTTTTCGGTAACCTAACCTAACCTAACCTCACTTTTCTTAAAAATAATTTATGATAACCTAACCTAACTTCACTTTTCAGAAACAATTTTCGGTCACTGAACCTAACTTTTCAGAATAATAATTTTCGGTAACATAACCTAACTTTTCTGAAAAATAATTTTAGGGGAACTAAACTAACCTTACATAATCTAACATCACTTTTCAGAAAAATAATTTCTGAAAAGTGAGGTTAGGTTAGGTAAGGTTTCCGAAAATTATAATATTTTTGAGAAAAGTTACATTGTTACCGAAAATTATTATTCTGAAAAGTGATGATAGGTTATGTTAGATTAGTTTAAGTTAACGAAAATTATTTTTAAGAAAAGTTAGGTTACGTTACCGAAAATTATTTTTCTGAAAAGTGGTTACGTTAGGTTATTATAAATTATTTTTGTGAAATGTGAGATTAGGTTAGGTTAGTTACCGAAAATTATTTTTTCGAAAATTGAGAGTAGGTTAGGTTAGGTTACCGAAAATTATTTTTCTGAAAGGTAAGGTTAGGTTAGGTAAGGATACCGAAAATTAGTTTTGAGAAAGGTTAGGTTAGGTTACCGAAAATTATAATATTTTTGAGAAACGTTACGTTGTTACCGAAAATTATTTTTCTGAAAAGTGATGTTAAGTTATAGTAGATTAGTTTAAGTTGCGTTACCGAAAATTAGTATTCTGAAAAGTTAGGTTCAGTGACCGAAAATTATTTTTCTGAAAAGTGAAGTTACGTAAGGTTATCATAAATTATTTTTGAGAAAAGTTAGGTAAGGTTACCGAAAACTATTATTTTTGTGAAAATTTGCGTTGTTACGAAAATTATTTTCCTGAAAAGTGAGATTAGGCTAGGTTAGGTTTGGTTAGGTTACCGAAAATTATTTTTCTGAAAAGTGGTTAGGTGAGGTCAGGTTACCGAAAATTATTCTTGAGAAAGGTTAGGTTAGGTTACCGAAAATTATTTTTGAGAAAAGTGAGGTTAGTTTAGATTAGGTTAAGGTACCGAAAATTATTTTTGAGAAAAGTTAGGTTGTCACCGAAAAGTTAGGTTCACTGGCCAAAAATTATTTTTCTTTGAAATGAAGTTAGGTTAGGTTAAATTAGGTTAAGTAACCGAAAATTATTTTTGAGAAAAGTTAGGTTGTTACCGAAAAGTAAGGTTCATTGGCCGAAAATTATTTTTCTTTTAAGTGAAGTTAGGTTAGGTTATCATAAATTATTTTTTTGAAAAGTTAGGTTAGGTTATATTAGGTTAGGTTACCGATAAATATATTGGTCAAGTGTTAGGTTAGTTTAGGAAAAAAAATTCTGAAAAGTGAGGTTAGGTTAGGTTACCGAAAGTTTTTTTCTGAAAAGTGAGATTATATTAAGTTAGGTTAGGTTACCGAAAATTATTTTTGAGAAACGTTAGGTAAGGTTACTGAAAATTATTTTTCTAAAATGTAAGGTTAGGTTAGGTTACCGAAACTTATTTTTTTGAAAAATTAGAGTAGGTTAGATTAGGTTGTTATAGAAAATTATTTTTCTGAAAGTTAACGGTAGGGTTGGTAAGGTTACGAAAATTATTTTTGAGAAAGGTTAGGTTAGGTTACATAAAATTATTTTTCTGAAAAGTGAGGTTAGGTTAGGTTGTTACTGAAAATTATAATATTTTTCAGAAAAGTTATGTTACGTTACCGAAAATTATTATTCTGAAAAGTTAGGTTCAGTAACCGAAAATTGTTTTTCTTTTAAGTGAAGTTAGGTTAGGTTATCATAAATTATTTTTTTGAAAAGTTAGGTTAGGTTATATTAGGTTAGGTTACCGATAAATATATTGTTGAAGTGTTAGGTTAGTTTACGAAAAAAAAATTCTGAAAAGTGGTTATGTTAGGTTACCGAAAATTATTTTTCTGAAAAGTGAGACTACGTTAGGTTAGGTTAGGTTACCGTAAATTATTTTTGAGAAAAGTTAGGTAAGGTTGCGAAAATTATTTTTAAAAAAGTGAGGTTACGTTAGGTTAGGTTAGGTTACCGAATTTTTTTTTTCTCAAAAGTGAGGTTAGGTTATGTTAGGTTAGTTTAAGCTACCGAAAATTATTTTTGAGAAAAGTTAGGTAAGGTTACCGAAAGTTATTTTTCTAAAATGTAAAGTTAGGTTAGGTTATCGAAAATTATTTTTTTTGAAAAGTGAGAGTAGGTTAGGTTAGGTTAGATTACCGAAATTATTTTTGTGAAAGGTAAGGTTAGGTGAGGTCAGGTTACCGAAAATTATTTTTGAGAAAGGTTAGGTTAGGTTACAGAAAATTATTTTTGAGAAAAGTTAGGTTGTTACCAAAAAGTTAGGTTCAGTGGCCAAAAATTATTTTTGTTAAGTGAAGTTAGGTTAGGTTATCATAAATTATTTTTTTGAAAAGTTAGGTTACGTTATATTAGGTTAGGTTACCGATAAATATATTGGTGAAGTGTTAGGTTAGTTTCCGAAATTTTTTTTTCTGAAAAGTGAGGTTAGGTTAGGTTACTGAAAATTATTTTTCTGAAAAGTGAGATTAGGTTATGCTAGTTGCCGAAAATTATTTTCCTGAAAAGTTAGGTTACGTTATATTAGGTTAGGTTACCGATAAATATATTGGTGAAGTGTTAGGTTAGTTTACGAAAAAAAAATTTCTGAAAAGTGAGTTTAGGTTAGGTTACTGAAAATTATTTGTCTGAAAAGTGAGATTACGTTAGGTTAGGTTAGGTTACCGAAATTTTTTTTTGAGAAAAGTTAGGTAAGGTTGCGAAAATTATTTTTAAAAAAAGAGGTTAGGTTCGGTTAGGTTAGGTTAGGTTACCGAAAATTATTTTTCTGAGAGGTAACGTTAGGTTAGGTAAGGTTACCGAAAATTATTTCTGAGAAAGGTTAGGTTAGGTTATCGAAAATTATTTTTCTGAAAAGTGAGGTTAGGTGAGGTTAGGTTACTGAAAATTATTTTTCTGTAAGGTTAGGTTAGGTTACCGAAAATTATTTTTTGAGGAAAGTGAGGTTAGTTTAGGTTAGGTTAAGGTGCCGAAAAGTTAGGTTCAGTGTCCGAAAATTATTTTTCTGTTAAGTGAAGTTAGGTTAGGTTATCATAAATTATTTTTTTGAAAAGTTAGGTTACGTTATATTAGGTTAGGTTACCGATAAATATATTGGTGAAGTGTTAGGTTAGTTTCCGAAATTTTTTTTTCTGAAAAGTGAGGTTACGTTAGGTTAATGAAAATTATTTTTCTGAAAAGTGAGATTACGTTAGGTTAGATTAGGTTACCGAAAATTATTTTTGAGAAAAGTTAGGTAAGGTTGCGAAAATTATTTTTTAAAAAAGTGAGGTTAGGTTAGGTTAGGTTACCGAAAATTATTTTTCTGAAAAGTGAGGTTAGGTGAGGTCAGGTTACCGAAAACTATTTTTCTGAAAGTTTAGGTTAGGTTACCGAAAATTATTTTTGAGGAAAGTGAGGTTAGTTTAGGTTAGGTTAAGGTACTGAAAAGTTAGGTTCAGTTGCCGAAATTTATTTTTCTGTTAAGTGAAGTTAGGTTAGGTTATCATAAATTTTTTTTGAAAAGTTAGGTTAGGTTATGTTAGGTTGTTACCGAAAATTATTTTTGAGAAAAGTTAGGTAAAGTTACCGAAAGTTATTTTTCTAAAATGTAAGGTTAGGTTAGGTTACCGAAAATTATTTTTGATAAAGGTTAGGTTAGGTTACCGAAAAATGTTTTTCTGAAAAGTGAGGTTAGTTTACCGAAAATTATTTTTTTGAAAAGTGAGGTTAGGTGAGGTTAGGTTACCAAAAATTATTTTTATGAAAGGTTAGGTTAGGCTACCGAAAATTATTCTTGAGGAAAGTGAGGTTAGTTTAGGTTAGGTTAAGGTACCGAAAATTATTTTTGAGAAAAGTTAGGTTGTTACCTAAAAGTTAGGTTCAGTGGCCGAAAATTATTTTTCTGTTAAGTGAAGTTAGGTTAGGTTATCATAAATTATTGTTTTAAAAAGTTAGGTTAGTTTATATTAAGTTAGGTTACCTATAAATATATTGATGAAGTGTTAGGTTAGTTTACGAAATCTTTTTTCTGAAAAGTGAGGTTAGGTTAGGTTACCGAAAATTATTTTTCTGAAAAGTGAGATTACGTTATGTTAGGTTAGGTTACCGAAAATTATTTTTTAAGAAAAGTTAGGTAAGGTTGCGAAAATTATTTTAAGAAAAAGTGGTTAGGTTAGGTTAGGTTAGGTTACCGAAAATTATTTTTCTGTAAAGTGAAGTTAGTTTATGTTAGATTAGTTTAAGTTACCGAGAATTATTTTTGAGAAAAGTTAGGTAAGGTTACCGAAAATTATTTTTCTAAAATGTAAGGTTAGGTTAGGTTACCGAAACTTATTTTTTTGAAAATTGAGAGTAGGTTAGGTTAGGTTAGGTTACCGAAAATTATTTTTCTGAAAGGTAAGGTTTACACCTTTGTGGAACAAAATATCTTGGTACTCGATGAACACTGATTGGTAGGTCGAATAGCACCATATTACTTTATACACAAATTTTGAGAACATCTCCCCCTCATCTTTAATGATTTTAATCATAAACACAGTTTCACCACATCCTATAGGGCCAGATATAATGCATGTGGATGAGTTTGTGAACCTGAATTTTTCTACAGATTCCATCTCTCACACGTCACACCCCTAAGTGGAACATTTACAAATATAACAAAATTTGAGTTTGCTCCTTATATTCTACAATTTTGTTTTTCTTCTTCCACAGAACCGTGAATGATGACGATGTACAGCACTCCATCATCGATATTACACGCGACCACGATGACAGTGTACAGTAGCTACAGACTCCAACCCCCTTGACGAACCCTCACCAGCGATACCTCCACCACGTTGTAGTTCAAAGCGGAGGCACGCTGATGAAGAACCTTCCATGTCAGGTATAAAACGTGCCAGGAGTGCACCGGTTGGTAGACCCCCGGTAATAGAACCCCAGCCCTCTACGTCTTATGACACAAACCCCACACTAGCTCCCTCCTCAAATATACACCCTTTTTCCTGTTCAATTCCGGGTACATCCATCACACCAGCAGCTTCTCATGCTGTGGAGGAAGGTATAACATTCGAACTGGTGCGCACCGCTAACCCAACCCCTGCCCTGACTAGAAATCGGTACGTGGTCATGGTTGACCCTGGAACCCTGTATAGCAACAGTGTTGGACTGCGGCGCGTAGTTGAGCGTATTGTGGAGTTTGCCCTTCAGAACCACGACAAACGTGGAGTCCGGACGAGGTTGTCCTTCGGGTTCGGTTCAAATGACGGGGATGTAGATGATTTTTAGGTAGTCATACCGTTCAGACGCTTGGCAGCTGTAGACATAGAATATATCTTGGGCCGTATAATGCAGGCCTCTCAAAGTAGTACAGCCTTCAATATGGACAACTTCACTGTAGATATTGACAGGGTTGCGGGTAATCGTGCCACAAGTTATACTCTCAACTTCAATTCTCAGGCTATTTATAGACGTCACATAAATTCCGAGCGTGGCTGCGGCTTTATAGCAGTATTCTTAGCCCATATGTTTACTGTACTAAATACACAGGCCCAAAATATTTGGTTGCCTACGGTTGTGCAGCGTGCTCCTAAACTGGCTTCAGATTGCAAGCTTCAGTTTGAGTGTAATATGGGTCCTGAAGAACTGAGAAGGGTAGAGGAGGAAATGGATGTTCGTATAGTTGTATTTGGAATGGATGATCATCGTAGAACTGTGTATATTTTTAAAAGCTGTGTGAGAGATCGAGCGAGACTTCTACTTATTTTAGGACTGTCAGGGTCAACGTAACTCCCCATCCGCAATATAAAGGACCTTTACACGAGTTATGATAAAAGTCAAAATATGGACGGCATCATGATTTGTGTAAGGGATATCTCGAGTTTGCGGATGATATAGTGAAGCACTGTAAGGTATGTCACATGGTATGTGAGCAGTGTAAAAGCGCCAAATGTGAAAGTCGTGTAGTTGAAGCTGAGAAGAGGGATTGTAATATGTGCAGACGTACATTTTTCAATAATAAATGCTTTGAGCTACATACTGTAAGTCAATTGGCACTTGCAGGAAAAAGAGAATCTGTGAATGTGGTATGTTTCATATGATGGATAATTGGGGGAAATTCAAGCATAAATGTGATGAAATTCACTGTCCTACATGCCATGAGAAATATAAGGCGGATGGAGTAAAGCATGTATGTCATATAAAAGACGCTAAGCCTAAAAATAGACCTTGTATAACTGTGTACTACGATATAGAAACTTACACAAACTCTGAAACCAAAGAGGTTATCCCACATCTACTTTTAAGCCAGACTATCTGCGATGAGTGCATGGAGGTTGAGTATGATGAGTGTCACAAATGTGGTAAACGGACAAATGTTTTTAAAACGATCGCACACGACAGTCTTGTGAAAGTCTTTGTGTCCTATATTGTAAAGTTAGCGGACAAGTTAAAAAAAATGAGTGAATATTCTTGCCCATAACGGGGTAAAATTTGACACACAGTTCCTTTATAAGGAACTGCTTGAGCACGAGTCATCAGAGATATTCACGGGTGAACCCCTGAAAAGAGGAAGCAAGCTTATACAAATGCAGATAAGAGGTAATGTTCAGTTTAAAAATACTTTATTATTCACACCTTGTAAACTAGCCAAGTTACCCAAGGTGATGGATGTAGCCGCCGAAGTTTCAAAAGGGTATTTCCCTTACACTTTCCTCACTAGCGACACTTTACGTAGGACTTCCACCCCCAAAACAATACTTTAACTACACCAACATGAGTGATAGTGAGCGTGAAGATTTTGATCGCTACTGCAACAGTTTTAATGAAACTAATCCATACAATATAGCTGATGAATGTGAGCGTTATTGCGTGAATGATATACGCGTGCTTAGAATATGTTTCCAGGTCTTTAGAAGGATGTACAGTGCTTACAAGAAGTCTCGCGCCTCTGTCTCGTCCCAAGCTAGTCTGCTAGGTATAAAATGGGCGGTCCTTATGGCAGCGGAGGTGTGTTCGGATTGGTGCACATAACTGCTCTAACCCCATCAATGACGCCCACATTATCATTGTGTTGATCACTCTATCTATTTATATATAGAGACATACTGTATATAGATATATATAGAGTATGCAGGGGATAACGTGTCTCAGTCCCAGCTATGGTAGTTGTGTTACAATTAACAGTCCCAAGTGCAAGTTACGTTAACACCTCCACATAAACTACCCTGAACTAAAATAACATACGTGAAGCCCTTACCCACAAACCATTTAAAAGGTGTGATTTACAAGCGCTCTCTCTCTCTCTCTCTCTCTCTCTCTCTCTGCCTTCCGCTCTACTCCAAATCCTTTTCTCTTTGTGACCTCTTAATACAAACTAATCTATCATATTTTGCGACTTTTTAATTCTGGCAGGATTCAATTCCATTCCTATAGTGTAAGAGATACTTAAATTCATGTGTGTATTATGCTATATGATGTGCGTAATAAATAATCATTTTTAAATAGTTGGAGCGTTCAAGGTCATCTATAATAATCTATAGACTACCCCTCAAGCCCACTCTCAACACTTAGATTCCCCTAATACACAGGCGTCTTCAAGTAACATGAATGCGTAGAGATCTAAGGTGTTAGATTCCATATTATATAATTTATGTGCTAGGTTTAAGAACGCTGGCATTGAAGGATGGAAGGAAGGGACAGTAAAAGCGATAATAGGTTTAATGAAGGAAGTGGAATGAGGATGGAGGTAAGCGTTGCTATGTCGAAGGAAACGAGGTTGGGTGTGGAATTACGAAGGGAGGAGGAAATGCTAAACACAAACTCAAATATTTATTTTAATGCCCTAGACCTAGAAAGACAAAGAGCAAAATACCTTAAACTAACAATGAATTGACAGAAACAGAAGAGTCTGGTCTTAGACGCACTGATAGGTTTAACGTATGTGGCTAGAGGCCGCTACTCAGAATTACCACTACTACCTAAGTCATAATAAGGTCATTTACTATGACAGAGTAGTCATGAGTAGTTATGGAAATAAAATATGATTATACTGTTGATGGCTGACTATATTCAGTTGGGATATAAACTATTGCTGACAATCTTTGGATCCTTGGATTTCAAGACGAATTTTTTATGCATATGTTCAACAAAATAGGAAATTGGCTGATTATTATTACCATTCGAAGGGTTAGTACCTTTCACAACCGAAATCAATTTCAGAAGGGGTGCATGGTATCCTCATTTCCTTTATCGTCCCAGCACGCTTCACATAAGTCATTTACACAAAGATGGAAAGCCCGTCTGTGCACCACGAGACGACCCAGGCAATACGGGGAGCAATGGTGACATTGCATGAATATGGTGTGCCAATAAGAGAAATATCAAGACGACTAGACGTTCATCGAAGCACTGTGAAAAGGTGGATTCATCGGTATGAAGCAGAAAACTCAATCGCTACTTTGCCGAGGTCTGGTCCTCCGCGTTCAACATCTCAAGAGGAAGATGCTGCGATTGTTAATCATGCCAGAGAGCATCCGTTTGTTCCAGCGACGCATATTTACAGACACCTGAACCTTCGTTCTAGCGCAAATACAGTGAACAACAGACTTCACGAGGCAGGGTATTTTTCTCGCCGTCCAGCTATAAAACCTGCATTGACGATTGAGCATAAAGAGGCGCGGATGGGATTTGCCTTGCAATACTTGCCGCAGGAGGAAGAATTCTGGAGAAAAGTTGTGTACTGTGACGAAAAAACATTTCCAACAGATAGTCATGGTTCCCTGCATTGTTGGAGGCAGCGCGGAAAACGCTATGAAGAAGGAAATGTTTTCCCGAGCAAACGTAGTGGTCACATCAATCTCGGTGTGTGGGGCTGGATGTCTGGCTATGGTGTCGGAGAATTGACTCAAGTAGATGGACGCTTTACTGGACAGCAATATTGCCAGATACTGAAAGAGGTGCTGCTACCCAGTGTTCGTGCGTATCTGGATCCAGCACCGGAACCATTTTACTCAATGGAAGATAACAGTCACATTCATAGGGGTAACGTTGTGAGAGCGTGGTACGAAGATCACCCAGAGATTATTAATCTAATTCTGCCACCACGTTCTCCTGATTTGAATCTGATTGAAAGCCTTTGGGCAATAATGATTAACGAATGGGAGCAACGCAATGAAAGAACATTTGAAGCACTTTTAGCTCACACGAGGAATAGTTGGGAGAGCTTACGCCGAACACCAAACATTCCCTACAATCTGGCCTCTTCTATGCCGCAACGATTGCAAGATATTATTGATGCTGGAGGAAGCTATACGAAATAATGATGTTAAAGCCATGACGTAAATGTGTATCGAATATATATTTATGTTAATATAGAATTTTATTATATTTTTATGTTTGACATCTATAAAAGTATATATTGTGACCATGAAAGAACTTTACTTATCCTTAGTTAGAATCTTTTCTTGCAATGTCTACGCTCGTGGAGATGATAATAGATGCATTGTTGCAACAAACTATGAGAAGGTAATAGTTTCAGGAAAAAAATAAAAACTGGCAACATCGAGGACATCACATGTTTATGGGAATTGTCATATGATATGCTACCAATAAACTCTTATATACTACTATATACAGTATACTATATTACGTAATAATTACGATGAACAAATCAAATGCAAATTTCTCTGATTCACGCCCCACCAGTCTTGCTTTAGACTAATGACTTTCATAAGATGGAATAGGTTTAACATAGTTCGTTTAATAGGTTACCACTTAAAACAATGGATAAACTATCTATTAGTGAGACGACCGTGACTTCTTCGAAATGCGAGCGCGTGAGAGGTTCACTGAGGAATTTGATCATTAGATTTTTCACGTAGGATATATATCACAAACAACAATATTGACAACAATTCCCAACAATTACTTAATATCAATAATTGCATTTCAGCAAATAATTTAGACCTGCGTTAAAATAACTTAGGTATCATGCCATGATTTGGGATATTTGCCGAATTAGTCGTTCTCTATAGTCTACAGTATATATTGAGACGGTATAATGTAATGCCCAGCTAATATTATGATGACTAGGATTGCTCCATAACCATCCCAACATCCCGAAACTTGCTCCATTGTGCTTCTTAATCATTTGTATTTTAAACACTAAAATGTAGCAGAAGTGACGTAATAATGGACGTCATTGATTGTGTTAGAGCAGTTATGTGCACCAATCCGAACACACCGCTGCCATAAGGACCGCCCATTTTATACCTAACAGACTAGCTTGGGACGAGACAGAAGCGTGAGACTTCTTGTAAGCACTGTACATAAACCGTTTCAACTGCGATCCGCTGCAAGTCGCAACCACAATCGCCTCATTGTGCTTTATGGTGTTCAAGAACAATTTCATGCCTAAAGACACCTTACCCGTCATTCACAGAAACAACCCTCGCAGTTATGAGCACAAGGCTATTCCCTGGCTCATACAAATAGAACAGCAGACCGGAGTATACATGTTAAGAACCCTGGCAAGCGCTTTAGTGCAAAGTTGAGCCTAAATAGTCTTTGGGGCAAGTTTCCACAGAATACAGGTAAGGGGAACGTTCACCTAGCCCAAAGTTATAACGAAGTGTGGAATTATGCCAATGCCCCCCGATAAAGAGGTTATGGAGATCGTGAATGTTGGTAACACGTGCATAATAAAGTACAACATCACCGAACTGGCCACAGATACCTCACGTGTTACAAACATACCTGTAACCATCTTCACAACGGCATACGCACCCATCAAGCTTTGGGGACTACTGCACTCTCTTGGGCGGAGGGTGCTGTACGCTGACACAGATAACGTAATATTCACTGAGAGGGAGGGTGAATACATGCCGCCTATTAGGGAATTCCTCGGAGAGTTGACTGACGAGATCAAGGATGAGTATGGTGATGGTGCATATGCTGATTCCTTTGTATCAACAGGGCCAAAAACTTACGGGGTACGGGTGAGGGTGGGAGAGGATATGAAATATATCGTGAAGGCTAAGGGTATCACGCTTAAAGTACTTTTACCAGTACATTCATATACAGTATATCATGACGAGGTTCACAGTGAGGTTGTGGCTAAAGGACTGTGTGATTTTATAAACGAGTTTACAGAGAGTATCGACTGTTAAAGAAAAAGGATAAATACGGGCACATGTTTCTCTCAAATAGTGCACCGGATTGTTAATGTGTGGAGAAAATGAACATCTAGTGCGCATTCCGATAAAACATTAAAACTGAAATTACCCCATGTGTCGGAAAATTTGCCTGGTATTATGGGTACAAGTACACCCGTGATTCATGCTAGAACAAACCCGTACACAATTCAACAGCTTATGGTGTGACTCACTCCCCCCGTCGAGCTATTAACTATGTACTTGAAATGACTTGTAGACAAGCAAACTCTGCTAAACGTAATGTTATTCATTTAAGTGTTAAGGAAATGAATAGCGTCTTCGTGATAGTTGAGAAGTGGGGTGAAGACCGTTATAAAATACCTGCAGGTGTAGGTACAAGAAGAGAACAGATTAGTGATGCCCCCTCTTATGCCATTGTTTGTACGTTGTGAATAAATAACGATCAGCCATGCATTGATATACGACTGATGTGGAAGAATGTTTCTGATAATAACGTTCTTGTCCCCACGCGAAACCCGTTCATCCTTGACAGAATGTTTGAAATCGTCGGATTCCGCAAGCTGAAGCTATATTAGACGCGCGTGTTAGGATATGATTTATTTTGACACGGTTCTTCAATACGTATACACCACTCTGCTCGACGGGTTTATCGAATGTAGGAATGAACAAGGTGAGAATGGTCTAGAGCTGGATGCTTATTTAAAAGGTTTAGACTCTTCGAAATATCATGAACTTTCGTACAAAGGACTTGAGTGGTACAGGGCAGAGCTTGCCTGCAGTGTTCACCCTGAAGAATTGTATCTCTGTATAATGAGCAGCTGTCGTTACGACTTAGAAGATTATTTCAATTGCCGATATGCGTTGTGAAGAAGCGTTCATGATTGAAAAGCTTGGATCGGTAAGAAAATACCCTCGATTGGAAAGATTGTTTATAAACTTGAATTTAATAATGAAGTCGTGGCTAACAACGCCCTCTTTTTGCGTGCTTTTGACTGTATTCTCTCCATGTTTAAAGACAATTTGCCAACCAATTGTAAGATGGGCACAAAAATAGTATTGAACAATATGAAGGCCCTTTACATCGAGTATAGGCGCCCGCACACCTTGAGTGGTTAAATAATGCTAAATCGTATTTATTGTATGTACAAAGCAACAACGATGTAACTGTAGACTCGATCACGTGAGAGTTTAGTATTTTAGTTTAGCGCGGTAGAACCTATGATGTATGCATTTTGATTTTATATAGGTTTTGCTGTTTATGTATATATTACTGGGTATATAGTTTTATTCTGTACTATTGCTATTTTTTATATAAGTTTTGGTGTTTGTATATATATAAGGGGGTATTTGCTCGTGTATATATTAAATGGTTATATACAGGGTGTCTATAAATGTTTACCCAGAAAACAGTATGCTCTCATGTTTTAATGACTAATCTTACATCCGTTTTCTTTTTACAGGTGATCTCGTACACGCATAGAGTTTCTGTGCTGGTGTGTTTCATCTACCGCATTCTCGGCTAGGAGCGCTGTAGTAGCTGTTCAGTTAAGATGGCGTCTGTGACAGAGAAGGCACAATGTGTTGTGTGGCTTGCAGAAACAAAATCTCCTGTCAGTGTTCAGCGAAGGTTCAGAACAAAGTATGGAAAGAATCCACCTGATGTAAAGTTAATTAAGTCGTGGATGAAAAAATTCTTGGAAACTGGAAACGTGAAAAAGAGAAAGAGCAGTGGTAGACCATCAGTTTCCGATGGGACGGTGGAAAACATTCAAACTGCTTTCACACGGTCACCAAGGAAATCAGTGAGACAAGCTTCATGCCAACTAAAGATACCGAAGTCTACGGTGCACAAGGTGTTACACAAACGTTTGAAGTTACACGCCTACATGGTACAAATTGTTCAAAAACTGAAGCCTGATGACCGTCCAAAACGTGAACAATTCGCTATTGACATTTTGAACAGCATTGACGAAGATAATGACTTCTTGTTACGTGTCTGCTTTTCAGACGAGGCTACGTTTCATCTTAGTGGTAGAGTCAACAGACACAATGTGCGTATTTGGGGATCGGAAAACCCACGTGCCGTAAGGGAGCATATTCGGGGCAGTCCGAAGATCAATGTCTGGTGTGGACTAATGCCTGACCAGATAATTGGTCCTTTCTTCTTCGCTGAAAACACTGTTTCCGCAACTGTGTACCTGGATATGCTCACCAATTAAGCCATCCCCCATCTGCAGGACAGGCAGCCAACTGTCGTCTTCCAACAAGATGGGGCACCCCCTCATTGGGCGTATGTTGTTCGTGAAACTCTCGACGCAACATTTCCAAATCGATGGATTGGCAGGGACGGGCCAATCCCATGGCCCCCAAGATCACCAGACATTACCCCGCTGGATTTCTTTCTCTGGGGTCATGTTAAAGATTTGGTTTATGCAACAGTTGTTCCAGATATCAGGACATTGCGAGAACGCATTACGGATGCAATTGCAACAGTTAACCCACAAATGTTGGAAAATGTGTGGCGTGAGTGTGAATACCGTTTAGGCATTTTACGTGCCACTAGGGGTGCACATGTGGAAGCTTATTAAGTTCATTAACTATGTATCAAAAATTTGTATGTTTATCTACTTATGATTAAAACTGTGTTTGAATACGAGTGTTTATTTAAAAGTTATAGCATGCTTTAATCAGGGTAATCATTTATGGACATCCTGTAGTTTTATCCTGAACTATTATTATTATTTAAGAATGTGTATATATCCTTCGCATAATGTTTGTATTTTTGCAGTATATTATTTTTGAATGTATATCTAATTCCTATATAATTCATCAATTATTTCCCTTAACTCGTCTAAATAAACAGAATGATGTAATGTGGTTTTATTTATTTCTTTTGGTTATATATAATATTAAGGAATAATTCGGGTGATGGGAATATATATACCAAATGGCTGGTTACGCCTTCTAAGCCCACTGACGGATTTCTAAGCCAACTGTCAAGAGTATCTGAATAGCGCAATCTGGCAGCTGAAAAGTTAATTAATATATACACATACACCTGCCTTCTCGGTCTTCTAAGTCAACTGGCTGTATAAGCCAACTGGCGGATTTCGAGTTCTAAGTCAAGTGTTGCTACCTTGAGCTCTCATTAAGCTTCTGCCTCTCGCAGAAGCTGGATGCTCTCTTCCTCTCTCTCCTCCTCTCTCTTAGGTTAGGTATACCCCTTTGGGGGGTGAGGCCGTCCCTCCTTCTCCCCAAAACAGGTTAGGTGGACTCCCCCAGCTTGCTTGGGGAGTTCCCCTCCCCCCTCTTTTGGCACGCTAGGGGTTGACACTAGGACAGGAGGGTCTTGTAACAAGGGAGGTAACAAGGGAGATCAACATTGCAATTGCATATACAATCTCCCATTTTTCGGCCATACTACTGACGAGATATAAGAAGTTTCTTTCAGATTGTCATTCAAACATCAGTTTTCAAATTGAGGTAGCCGTTGCTTTAATTAGGCTAATCATTTTTCTTTTCAGATTATTTATTTATTGTATATTCATAATTCTTAAGAATTTTCTTAGATATTAAACGTCTAATCTAAATTAATTTAAGGTAAGAACTATTTATTCTTATACGGTGACTAAACTTTCAACTGATTTAAGCCCGCTAATAGTTCATTTCTACCAGCAGGAAATATTTAGTGTTTAAATATAGGTTGGTTTAATAAGTCTTTAAATTATTCTTTAACTTTTAGTCCTTGCAAACAAAGGAATATTAAACTTAAATAGCTAAACTCAATAATTTCGCAAAAGAAAAATAACGTTGGGTTTATACATTTAAATTCCACTAAATAATATAAAGCAGTTTTGTATCAATAGTTATCTTTTTCAATATTTTTTAATCGAATTACTAAGTTCATCTCATTCAAAAGAAAAGTGCACAAAACAAATTTCTGGTACAAAATTTTAATTTTATTAATATCGAATTTTATTCAAAAAAATTTACGATTTTTTACTAGTTTTCACAGTATATTGTTCAAAGTTATTAACTAAAGAATTTTATGGCCGAAAATTAGTAATTCCAAGAAAATATTTTGAAGGAAATACAACCTAATTTTTGGTCCCATTTTCATTTGTAAGTGAAAAAATTGGCTATATGGTGGGATTTTGAGGCTAAAATTTGTATACTGTTTAATGTTGGTATATATCATTTCATGAATTCCATACACTTTTGCAATATTTTAAGGGTACATTAAAGCTTGTACAAAAATTGTATCTTAAAACATGGAGAAAATCGATTTTTTCAATCAATTTTTCGACCTACCAAGACCCTAATTTTAGTCAAATTTTATAACGATTTTAGAATTTTCGCATTACAGTATATTGTTGAAAAGAGTAAAATAAAGCAGCTTTTTTTTATCAATAAAAAGTAATTTCATAAAAAAATATTGAAAAAGAAGTTCATTATCTTATTCATAAGAAAAGTGCACAAAATATGCTTAAAACACGGAGAAAAACAACGTTTTGGTACAAAATTTTCATTTTATTAAGATCGAATTTTACTCAAATTATTTGACGATTTTTGCCTAGTTTTCACAATATATTGTACAAAACCAAAATTAAGGCATTTTATGGCCAAAAATTAGTAATTTCAGAAAAATATTTTGAAAGAAATACAACCATATAGGTATGATAATAAAAACCCACTCTAATAGACAGAGTTTATTTCCACAACAGTTTCGATGCCCACTGGCATCCTCTTCGGGTGGACATAAACTCTGTCTATTAGAGTGGGGTTTTTATTATCATATTTTGACCTTCACGTAGAAAAAAGTGAAGTTTTTGCATTAACCATATAGGTCTTAATTTTTCGTCCTATTTTCATTTGTAAGTGTAAAAATAGGCTAAATGGTAGTATTCTAAGGCGGAAATTTGTTGTTATTCAGTTGTTGGTGTATATATTATTTCATGAATTCCATTTACTTTTATAACATTTTAAGGGTAAATGTTAGCTGTTTTAGAAAATGGATCTTAAAATATGGAGAAAATAGTTTTTCGATCAATTTTTCGCCTTACTAAGATCGTTATTTTAGTCAAATTTCATGACGATTTTCAAATTATTTTTGTTAAAAGCAAAAATGTTGGAGATTTCTTATTCGCTCTCCTTATCTCCATTCAAAAGGCAGAGCAAAAACAACCGGTCAGCTCCAGGTAGCAATTGTGGTTCGAACCCATGATTCAACGGGGTCTTCATACTGGCGGCCTTCGCCAGAACCGTTGTTTATATGAAACAACTTGTATTCCGACAATACACACACACACACACACATATATATATAGATATATATATATATAAAACCTTAACCTTTCGTTAGCTTCCGCCCGAATTGTTCATTCTGACGAAGGTCAAGCTTTTCACTCCACCTTAGACCTACAGTTTAACGTGGAATCCGAACCACGCCCCATCAGCAGCCCAGCGTCTTAATCACTAGGCCACCTAGGGTACCCATTTATCTACCAACCACTTTCTTTATTGTTTGGAAGGATGAACAGCTGGGTTTTGCTGCGCGCCGGCTACCGTCGGGTCTCGAACCCGGGGCCGATGGATTCGTAGTCAGCGACGCTAACCACTACACCACCGAGGCGCATTATATATACCGGGTGTTTCAAAAGTCCCTCACTAATTTGATTTTGAATTTTCTTTGCAGCTAATCGACCAACGACGTTCATCTTGTGGTAAACTCTTACTCAGTAGTTGAGAATTTTTTTGAGTCTACATTTGAAGTTTTGCTCCGTTTTCTTCTGCTACCATGCTGACTCTAGAGCAGAGGTGTAAAATCGCTGCATGGCAGGAGGTTTTTCAATCTGTGGTCGAAGTGCAGCGACGATTCCGGGCAGTCTACGGACAGCATTATGCACCGGATAGGAACACCATCGTCGCCACCCACCGGAAGTTTATGGAGACCGGATCCGTAAAGGACAAACCACGATCAGGAAGACCTCGAAGTGGGCGGAGTGAGGAGAATGTCGAAACTGTCCGTGAGGCGTTTACTCAGAGTCAAGGAAAGTCCATTCGGCGAGCTGCTGCGGAACTGAACATCAGCGCGACATCTATCCAACGGATTTTGCGGCGTGGTCTCAAGCTGTATCCGTACAAGATCCAGGTGGTTCAGAAGCTGGAACCTCAAGACTACGATTGCCGGGTGGAGATGTGTGAGACACTTCTGCATCACTACGAAAGAGACCCATCGATCCTGGAGCACATGTGGTTCAGCGACGAAGCTCTCTTCCACCTTTCTGGTCGCGTCAATCGGCACAACACCCGCATCTGGGGAACTCACAATCCTGCGGAGATCCGTGAACATCAAAGGGACACGCCGAAATTGGTCGTCTGGTGTGCCATCTCCTCAGCTGGGCT
The DNA here is from genome assembly GCA_023014485.1 of Bathynomus jamesi. NCBI lineage: Eukaryota > Metazoa > Arthropoda > Malacostraca > Isopoda > Cirolanidae > Bathynomus > Bathynomus jamesi. The sequence goes on from JAJOZX010011539.1 coordinate 37,951, forward strand.
GATTGGTCCGTTCTTCTTCCGGGATCAAGATGGAAATTCCGTGAACGTCAACGGAGACAATTACCTTCGTATGCTTCAGGAGTTCTGCATCCCCCAACTGTCAGCTGTAGCTGACATGCAAGAAGTAATTTTCCAGCAAGACAGTGCCCCTGCTCATTACTCGCGTGAGGTTCGCTCATTTCTGAATAAGCAGTTCCCGGATCGGTGGATTGGTCGCCGTGGTCCCATCGAATGGGCTGCTCGCTCGCCTGATCTTACCCCATGCGACTTCTTTTTGTGGGGCTACTTTAAGAGCAAAGTGTACGCCACCAAGCCGCGAGTCCTCCCACACTAGAAGAACGGATCAGGAATGCGTGTGCTTCTGTTACTCCCGAAATGTTGTCCAATGTCGGCCAAGAATGCGTAAAACGGTGGCTCGCTTGTTTCGAAAAAGACGGTGCCCACGTTGAGGTGTACCAGTGACTTTCCAGTAGACTTATGAAGCCAAGTTTGATGCCACCAAAAATTTGGTTCCTCTTGTAATTGCTATTTTAATAAAATTTTAAAAATAATGAGGGCCTTTTGAAACACCCTGTATATATATATATATATATATATATATATATATATATATATATATATATATATATATATATATATATATCCTACCAAGTTTTATGCTGATCCGATAAAAACGTAACCTAATGTAAATAATTTTAATTATAAATAATACTAATAACAGTGTCAATAATATGAAATAATGGTATTAGCTTCTGCTAAAAAACATATTTTGAACATATGCTTTAAGGGTTATCGAGGTGACGATTAAAAAGATTAAAATTTCATTTAACACAAACACACACACACATACACACACTGCACGAGCTCCTGCAGTAAATTTCATGTAAATTTTATATAAATTTATAAAATTTATTATATTTATTAGGTTAGCTTTCGTTAGGCTCTACCGAACCTACAGAAACTGAATCTATCCTTCATTATATCCACTTTTTTACAAGATATATGCAGCCGCGGTGGTGTAGTGGTTAGCGTCGCTGACTACAAATCCATCGGCCGGGGATCGAGACCCGTTGACGGCAATGCGGCGCGCAGCAAAATCGAGTTGTTCATCCCTCTCCACAATAAAAAAATTGTTTGGTAGAAAATGGGTACCCTGGGTAGCCTAGTAGTTAAGACGCTGGGCTGCTGGTGGGGCGTGGTTCGGATTCCAAGTTAAACTGTAGGTCTGAGGTGGAGTGACAAGCTTGACCTTCGCCAAAATGAACAATTCGGACGGAAGCCAAACTAAGGTTAACCAAGGTTAAATAGAGTAAATACTTATCAGGCAGGACGAAACGGAATTTGAGAAGCTGCTGCGATATATATATATATATATATATTAACTCTCTGTCTATGGCCTTGAGTGGTTCGAGGTTGACGGAGGTTCTGGTTAGGTGGCAGCAGCGGATTTCTCACTCTGAGGTAGCTGATATCGTGTAGGTTCTCGGAATAGGTCTTTGATACAAACTCCGATTTTTTCTTGTAACAGATCGAAAGATTCTGTGAACACTTACTTGGTGATTGGTGATTCCCCAATTCTTCTTGTAGCGTATCGGAGAAATTATTTTATTTTAAAACCAAGTTCTCTGCAGAAGACAGGGCTCAAAGGAGAAGACAAAGATATCCTCTTACTGTACTTTACTACTTCTAAAATAATGTCTAGGTCAGATCAGATGGAACAGAATAAATTTGAAAAGTTTCAATGATTTATATATTTTCCAAGCTAGTGACGTCATTGTTTTATTTGATTGATTTTTATGATTCTCAATAGGCTGAATTCTTTTGCAAAATATTTGAAGATAAAGGCAAATTTTTGCTGTAACAGATAAGCAAGATATTTGAAGATGAAGGAACATTTTTCTCTTAAACAGCATATTGACAGATATTGCCAAGCCAACTAAAAACGGAAATTGAAATATGCATTTTATTATGAATTAAAATTAAACGAGCATTTGAAACAAAATTAAATGCTTAAAATTTAAAATTGTGTCAATTTGGAGTTTCGGCAAGATATGTCTTCATCTTTTACAACTAAGAGAGAATGTATAAAAAATTGACCATTGCAGAATTTAACAAGATTACCTAATTATTTTTCTCATTTATTCATATAATCATAAAGGGAAATTACTTCAGCAAAATTAATTGATGAAACAGAAAAAAAAGTAAAAATTAATTTACGTACAGCAGCTTGTCATGCGAGTTTGGACCTTATATGAAAAAATGAGTTAAACTTATTCAATTTTATACATATATATATATATATATATACATTTTAACTGCAAGCAACACACAGTATAATTAATGTAAAGAACGACGCTCGTGTAGAAGAGCGTTCCGCACAAGATGAGGAGGGAGAACGAACAAATGAAAATGAGGTACCACCCGGGTTCGTTCTCCCTCCTCATTTTGTGCGGAACACTCTTCTACACAAGCGCCGTTCTTTACATATATATATATATATATATATATATATATATATATATATATATATATATATATATATATATGTATTATATATATATATATATATATATATATATATATATATATATATATATTGAAAGGGTGGTGACTTGCACGGAAAAACAGATTGAGGAGGAGCAAGGGGGTTTTAGGAGAGGTAGCGGGTGTGTGGACCAGGTGTTTGGGTTGAAGATGCTGTATAAAAAATACTTTGAGAAAGAAAGGATTTGTATGTGGTGTTTATGGATCTTGAAAAAGCGTTTGATAGGGTTGACAGAAAGGCGTTGTGGCAAGTGCTGCAGCTGTATAGGATGCATGGTTCGTTGTTGAATGCGGTGAAAAGTTTTTACTGAGAGAGTAGAGCATGTGTGCGTGAGGGAAGAGAGGAGGGCGAGTGGTTTCCGGCGAAAGTGGTCTGCGGCAGGAGTGTGTGATGTCTCCATGGTTGTTTAATGTGTTTATAGACGGGGTGGTGAAAGAGGTGAATGCAAGTGTCATGAGGAGGGGAGCGGGGATGAAGCATACTGCGGGGGGAGGATTTTGGGAAATGAATCAGTTGTTTTATGCGGATGATACGGCTCTGGTGGCGAACTCGAGAGAAAAGATATAGAAACTGGTAACTCAGTTCGGGAGGATGTGTGAAAGAAGGAAGCTAAGAGTAAATGTGAATAAGAGTAAGGTTATGTGTTGCTGTAAAAGGTAGGTTCGTGAGCGACTGAGTGTAAGTTTGTATGGTGAGGAAATTTAAGAAGTGGCATGTTTCAGGTACTTCGGGGTGGATGTGGCAAGAATGGGACGATGGAGGCAGAGGTGGGACACAGAATGGAAGAAGGAACAAAGGTACTGGGTGCCCTAAGAAGTGTTTGGAAAGAGAGATCAGTGTCTATTAGGGTGGCGTGAAAATATTAAACCGTCTTGGCTCACTCATGATTTGGCGTATTGACTCTCTAGAAGTTCTAAAAAGATAATATTTTCTTTTTAGGACCCTCCACCCACCGCATTTTTGCCGAAAACAAAATGGCGGAAAGTCATATTTTGAAAGACCCCTAGTATAATATCTATCGGTTTTTGAGAGAAGATATCGCGTTATATTGTGCGTTATTTAGTTATAACTATGATAACGAGTAAATATATTCACACAACACAAGCGATACTTACTAATAACCAACTACTTAAGAACACACAGACGCTTATCTAAACATCAGTCTCACTCGAGGTCAATGACATCTTGCATATGGCTGATAAGGGATGGGGGTAGCAGCCCTCATGCTGCATATTGTAGCATGGGTGGCTACAAAGACTATTGAGTAAAATATGTTATATTTTAGTTTTAGAGCTTATATACAATTTATTTTAACTAATTTCGTGTTTTGTATTTTTTCAGATTTTCATGTTGATATTTCTGTAGAAATTTAACCTCAGATCTAAATATGGCAAAATCCCTACTAACTAGACAGTCGGTGAAACATTTTCTGTTCGGAATTCCAAGTGAATTGCTACATAATGTCTTATCCTCTAATATGCAGGTTGGGAGATATTTTCTTCAACTGAAGGAAGGCTCATCTGCAAAACTGACAAATAATTATATTCTCGAAACGATAGCAGAAACATTGGTCGAAGTGTGGAAACGTTTATCAATATCCTCAATGAGTAAAAAATCCATAATTACCAATCTGAAACGCTTTATCGACAAGGTTACGCAACTGAATCGATCCAAAAGCAGTGCGAAGTTTATTGAATTGTTCAAAACATCATTGGTAGAACTCTTTGACATTTATGCCTGCAAATGCAACTTCATTTCGCACCAAGATTTTGGCTGCCGAAAAAGCGGATGTAAAGAAAAACATTATTTGTGTTTGTCCAAAAGAATCAAGAATACCCAAAGAAGAACTGGCATTCTTTGAGGGTCAGAAGACTATGCGAAATATGGTGATTGGAGGTGTGGATGTTACCCTTTCAAGATCTATAGTAAAAAGAAATGCAAGAAAGTTGAAGGAGCAACAAGGAAGTAAGCAAAGAAAAATAATCATGCATGAAGAATTCGAAAAGGTAATTATTGATGATATGCTTTCACCTGATACTAATACTGATATCTCTAGTACCGAAGAAAGTTCAACAATTGAGTCTGAATATGAATACTCCAACATTCAAATGAGAGCCCCTTTACCCAATTTCGCCATAAAAGCCGACAGATTTGGTGTTTCAGATAGGGCTGCATCGGGCATTGCTTCAGCTACTTTGGTGGATTTGAGTATCATTACCGAAAAGACAGTGACTTTTTTATTGATCGAAGTAAGGTGAGAAGAGAGAGACAGAAATTGAGAAAAACATTACAAGTTGAAGCTGCACAAAGTTATGGTGATGTTAAAGCTTTATATTTTGATCGGAGAAAAGACAAGGCGTTGGTAAAGACAAATAAAGATGGTAAATGGTACCGGATATAATTGTTGAAGAACATTATGTACTATTGAGTGAGCCTGGTGGAGAATACCTTAACCATTTGAGCCCTAAATCTGGAAAAGCAAGTGATGTATCTGAATCGTTGTTCGCTTACTTGAATGAAGTGACACTAGACAAGAATCTCCAGGTGATAGGGCGCAACAGTACGAATGTCAACACTGGGTCTAAAGGTGGCATAATCCATTTCATCGAGCAGAAGCTGAACCGACCATTGTAATGGAGCATTTGTATGTTACATACAAATGAACTTCCCTTAAGGCATCTGTTTGAGCGATACGACGGGAAAACAACAGGGCCAAGATCATTCAGTGGGTCTATTGGTAATGCTCTTAAGACTTGCCATGAGTTCTCCCCAATTACGGATGGGGCCGATAGCATCCCAGTTCTCATAGATGAGCTCAGAGAAGATTTAAGTAATGATCAACAATACATGTTCAGAATAATTGGGGCCATAAGAGAAGGATATGTTGACGGAAGCCTAGAGAAACTCAAGCCTGGTCCCCTTAACAACTCTAGATGGTTAACTCTAGCTAACAGACTATGTCGTTATTATGTCTCCCAAAAGAATCCCTCCAGAGAGTTACGTAGCCTTGTTCTGTTCATAGTAACAAACTATGGTCCTAACCGTTTCAATATAAAATTTAAACCGTAGCTGCCTGGTGGACCCAAATATATCTTTGATGCGATAAAAAGGTTCAACCTGTTACCCCAAGATATACAAAAAGTTGTCCAACCTTATATATCACGGAATGCCTATTTTGCTCACTCAGAAAATGTTCTTCTATCAATGCTGTCAGATAGTGAACAAAAGCTGCACAAAGTTGCAATCGATCAAATAATACAGACAAGAAAGTGTAAGGAAGCCAATACAAGGAAAATCAGAGAACTTAGAGTACCAGAATTGAACTTCGAAGCATCACATTGGACAGATATCATCTTCTGGGATAGGATTGATGTCAGTGAACCACCTCTCACTTCTAAATTGTGTGATGAAGAATTGCTTGAGTACGAAACAAAATGTTTCAAAGTTGAGCAATACCCCATTCACACACAGAACGTCAAAAGAGCCGTGAAGTTGGTTACAGATGCATCAGCATCAGTAATATCACAGGAATCAAGAGACGGATTTATTAGGTCAAGACTAAAAAGTCGCTCTCTGCTTCCCTCACTTGAAACCAAAAAGGATCTGATGCCGCCTCTCCTGAAAAAAATAATAATATTTGAGATGAGCGGGTTTTATATCTCATTCAAATGTAATTGATTTACGGCATCCAACCAAGTGAGACCAGATACAATTTTATTTCAATATAATGTATGCACAATGGTGTTTTTTAAGTATAGTTTTGCATTATAAAGCGTTTTTCTTCAATTATTTTTTTTATAGAAAACTTAGTTTTTATGTTATGAGCATATTTTTATTTATGGACAACCGGCTGATGGCCATTTTGCTTTTATGTAAAAATGCGAGAGATGGTTTGAGTTACAAACATTAAATGACTGAATACATCATTTTTAAAACAAGTGAGGCAAATAAATTTGAAATAAAAAGTTGTGTTTCACTCCTCCCTAGTGTCTATGGGTGAGAAGATGGGTATGTATGAAGGTATAGTAGTGCTAACAGTGTTCTATGGATGTGAGGCATGGGTGGCGAATGCGAAGGAAAGGAAAAGGGGAGATGTACCGGAAATGAAATGCTTGAGGATAATTTATGGGATGAAGCAGATTGATCATGTGAGAAACACTGTTATCCGTGAAAGGTGTGGAAATCGAAAGAGTCTTATAGAGATAGCAGATGAGGGGATGTTAAAATGGCTTGGGCATATGGAGCGGATGAGTGAGGATAGGATGCTAAAGAGGATTTATTTCGTGTCGGGGGAGTAAAGGGGGAGGGGTAGACCGAGGAGGAGATGATGGAAGGATGGGGGTGAGAGAGGCTTTGGGTCAGCGGGACATGGACGTCTGGGAGGGTTAAAGATGCGCGCTGGATAGAAAAAAGTGGGGCGATGCGGTATATGGGGGACGACGGGCTGGCATTATGCCAGCTCAGGGTGTACGGAACGCTCTGGGTAAACCGTGGAGTAGTCTGCGGGGCTGGGCTGTGGATAATGTTGCCCTGAGTTAGGTGCATTATTGTCATATCAGCTGATGAAGTGAATGTGAGCGATTGAGGGCTGTTCCTGACGCGACCTTACTGCGGTGGGAGAGTGCGTTTGGATATATATATATATATATATATATATTATATATATATATATATATAATTATTATATATATTAATGTAAAGAACGACAATTGTGTAGAAGAGCGTTCCGCACAAGATGAGGAGAGAGAATGAACAAATGAAAAATGAGGTACCTCCCGGGAATCGAACCCGGGATCATCCGATTGCCGGTCATATATGCTATCCACTACATCAAGGACCTCGATCAATCAGAAGTCGTAATTCTCCTACATACGAGCAGAAGCCAATGCCCTGAGGGGGCACCTTCGCATGACCGATTGCCGGTCAGATATGACCGGATGATCCCGGGTTCGATTCCCGGGAGGTACCTTATTTCTCATTTGTTCGTTCTCCCTCCTCATCTTGTGCGGAACGCTCTTCTATACAAGCGTCGTTCTTTACATTAATCATACTGTGTTGGTTGCAGTTAAAAAAAATATATATATATAGAGGGTGTTTCATAACATGTGGGACGCACTTTCAGGATGAAGTCAGGACCTGAAAACAAAAAAAAATGTTTATATAAACATATGCCCGAAATCGCTTTGTTTCTGAGTTACAGCCCGTTATGTGTTCAGGAAGTATCCGCCTTCCCTTTAAAGGAAGTGCTCAAAATGACCGCCTTGCGCTTGAATACACGCCTGAGCACGCATCGCCATAGACTGCCTGACGCGTTCAAACATTCCAGGTATTTCTCGGATTTTCTGGCATCCTTGTCCTACACGTTGGCGAAGCATTTCAACGTTGTCAAAGGATGTAACGTAAACGATGGATTTCAGATGACCCCACGGGTAAAAATCAAGTGGATTGAGGCCCGGGAAGCGAGCAGGCCACGCAATGGGTCCCCCACGGCCTATCCATTTATCAGGAAAATGGTCATCCAAATCGTCTACTAAATTGAGGCGGAGCGCCGTCATGTATGAACCACATACGACGTCGGATACAAAGAGGAACTTCATCAAGTAAATCGCTTAAATTATTCCTTAAAAAATTGGAATAGGATTCTCCTGTTAATCTTCCAGGCAAAACTAAAGGACCGATTAAGTTGTCGGCAATAAGTCCTGCCCATACATTGATACTAAATTGTTGTTGGTGCCTTGACTGGATGATGGCATGCGGATTCTCTTTGGCCCAGAGATAAGTGTTGTGAAAATTGATCACGCCATTTCTTGTGAAGGCAGCCTCCTCAGAAAACAACACGGGGGATAGAAAAAGAGAATCGCGAGCACACTGTTGAAGGAACCAAGTACAAAAAGCCCCTCGTGGTGGGAAATCAGCTTCAGTAAGGCCTTGTACTATTTGAATGTGATATGGGTAAAGCTGTTGTTCCCGTAAAATTTTCCACACAGTTGTGTATCTTACACCCTCTGCTGCTGCTATCCTTCGGGTGCTGACACCAGGATGTTCCTCCACGCGGTTGAGGACCCTCTCCTCCAACTCAACAGTTCTGGCGCTGATTGGTCTACCACCATCTGAAACTCGTTTGTTGAATGATCCTGTATCACCAAGACGCTCGTTTATTCTCTGAAAGGTCTTCTTATCTGGCAGGCGGCGATTCGGAAACCTTTCCGCATACAGACGTCTTGCTGCGGCCGCATTACACTCGGCAAGTCCATATATGAGATGCATGGCTGCCAGTTCTCTGTTTAAATAAGCCTCCATTTTCACTTCAAATGCACACTATCACTAAATAGCACAAAAACTTTTAAGGTTTTTTTTCACTGGACTGCACTTTATTCACGGTAGGAAGTTACGAATACGAAGAGTGAAACACCGCGATGCACCTCTGACTGACTGATGGCTCTACACTCAACGATATTGAAACATGTCATAGAGTGTACGAAACATTACAATGGGCAATGCCATACATGAAATAAGTCTCGTACACACTCACAAACATTGTCAGCAAGCAGCGTTTGCAAACAGTTTGCGGAAAGAATTGCTGGAACACAAAACGGGCTGTAACTCTGAAATAAAGCGATTTCGGCCATATATTTATATAAACTTTTTTGGTTGTTTCCAGGTCCTGAATCCATCCTTAAAGTGCGTCCCACATGTTATGAAACACCCTGTGTGTATATATATACATATATATTAAATAATATCTGAAATTTGTAATTTCTCACTTGCCACGTAATTTACGCAGGAAGCCATTCGGACCATTTCTGATTATTTTGTTTTACTGAAAATTAACTATTCAACAAAATTTGATGAAACTTGACGAACGTAGACAATATGTATTGTTTTATGTACAGTGGCAATTTTGAACCTGTAATCCCCAGACACACGATGTTATTCGTGCCCGGTTGTTAAAAACAAGACATTTTTGAGACACATTCTTTCCGTTAATATTATTAGTTGGGGATTCTAACCCCAGAAACTGAAATGTATGTAATATAATGGCGATTTCCTTGCTCTCCAGTATGGTATATGAAAAAGCTTGTCTCCACGAAGGAATTTTCTCGCAAATTTTCTCCCATCTTTGCCCCTCACCCTCTTTCCTCCACTCATATTCGATGCGTCCATACGACGAGCTCCACTTAACACTAACAATGGTATTTTCGTTACATGTACTTTTATTTTGAATTTTTAGCTTTAGCTTTGGGTAGTTTTTTTATTAATTTTATTATTAATCGTTTATTTTCTTGTATTATTTTTATTTCTTTGTTTAGCCCTAATTTTTTTAGTTTTTACATTTATTGTTTAATTAATTAGTCGTATCATTTATTACTTTCATGAACAGTATACTTTTTGTGAGATTTATCTTCTCCTGTCAGTAGATTATTATTATTATTATTATTATTATTATTAGTATCATTAGCATCATTGTGTACTCTTTATATTGTACAATCTCTCAAAACTAACCTTGAAACAGTTGGCATATACGTGGGTTTCAAGCATCTCGCTTTAATTCTGGTCTATTTAATGCTCTTCCCTCCCTCATGCAACGAGCCATTCCTCGCGCGAGCATTCCACTCTCTTACAGGCTCTCACAATTACTCTATTCAGTCTCATTTTACTGTTTTAGGGTACAACATGAGTTAGCTCAACACAAGTCGTGAAAGATCAAACTTTGTTTTTACATCGAATATATATATTATATATATATATATATATATATTATATATATATATATATATATATTACAGTGTGTGTGTATATATATATATATATATATATATATATATATATATATATATATATATACTCTATATACTGTATATATATATATACACACACACTGTGTGTGTATATATATATATATATATATTATATATATTCGATGTGTGTATATATATATATATATTAGGTAAAACCGTTATGAAAAAGAAAATTAGGGAATATAGGAAATTATTATTTAGAGAAGAATAAATTAAAAATAAGTGATTATGACTAAAACAATTTTAATAAAGATATAAATTACAGTATAAAAAAACTCTCGAGTCCACCCGTGTTGGATGATTTAAGGTAAGCCACAACTGCATGAAATCAAACTAACTGTTTGCATGTAGCATTAGTAGCAGAATCATGTACTAAATAATCTTCTTTACTCTTTCTTTTGCTTCCGCCCAAATTGTTCATTCTGACGAAGGTCAAGCTCGTTGCTCCACCTTAACGTGGAATCCGAACCACGACCCACCACAGGCAGTAAAAAGTTACGAAGCCCTTGCCGGGACTCGATCTCATGTATATCTCACGTATATCTAACGTATATCTAACGTATATGATATAGCGTCTTAACCAGCGTCTTAACCATCCAGGGTATCCATTTGTCTACCAACCAATTTTCATTGTGTGGAAAGATGAACAGTTGGGTTAGCTGCGCGCCACCTGCAGTCACCAGTAACTGAACCCAGGCCGATAGATTCGTAGTCAGCGATGCTAACCACTACCCCAACAAGGCGAAGTTTTGTGTTTAATGCGCATTATTATTACTTGTAGTAGTACTGTATTATTAATATTATTGCTATTGTTATTATTACATAATGTTTTGTCAACTTTTCAAGATTTCTGAAAATAATTTCTTCAAGTGAAGAAATCTTTTTTTAAACGATTCTCGAATAAAACCGGGGAATCACTTTTATTATGCATTTGGGTGGGCCTTATCTTCGAAGTTTCGAACTGTTATGTTCCCAACCTCTAAAACTGTTCCATTTGATGAAAAAATATTGCATGGTAAATATTATGAAAATTTATTGATATATAAATGTGGTACAAACTGCTTGAAGTTTCCTTTTTATGAGCAATATCTGTAGTCTTAACGTTTCGACCAAGAGATTGTGTGTGGCTGTGTCAACAAATACAGTATTAGTTCAGGTTAGGTTATCCAAACCTAGTGACTACATTTGCAGTCATAGTATCTAAATGTCTAACCAATCAATACCCTTAATTAAAATGTAATAAAAAAGGTACCAAAGCTTTATTTTCGGTGTGAACAAGAAGATAATGCTATTGAAAAGAAAATATTAAGTCCATAAGTGTGAGTTTGTGCCTAGTAAAAACTTCTCATTATCACAAATTTGGCAACAATTCACCAATGTATGTTGAAACATAGGTGGCGTTAGTGCGCCGAGACACAGATTCATGAAACCTCGTCAGTTTTTTGCCGAAGGTCATAGAAAATGGATACAGCAGTTTCCAGTGACATTTTCAAATTCAAATTTGAACGAGGTAAGTTTATTTTTTGTTGACTACAAATGTAGTCATTGGGCTTATGAGTGCTCAGTTTTCATCCCTTTGGTAGCCTAGTGAGGTAAAATTATTTTCAGCTTATAATAAATTATGAATTTTATTATACTTTTCATGACTTCTTACTAATCTTGGTCACTGTGGAATTCATTGCGTGGGTAGGTTGCTGGTAGGTTATGGAGGATGGGGTGCCTTAGCAATAAAAGTGCAGAGATATCACCTCACCTCAGCTGTTGTCTTCAAAGCTTTACTCAGGACAATGTAGCAGAAGAGTGTAGCAGATATGAAAAAATTAGAACGAGGTTCATATGATTATACAGTAGATCAGATGGAGATGTAGAGATAGTTAGATGGAACGACAATTCGGTTGTATCTCTTTGTAGTAATGCATATGGAGTGGAACCAGTTGGAGAAGTAAAATGGTGGTGGGTAAAGGGAAAAGGATCAGTTAATGCCCCTCAGCCAGCCGTCGCTAAATCTCATAATAACGGAATGGGTGGGGTAGATCTCATGGATAGACTTTAGCAGACTATAGATCAAGAATTCAAGGTAAAAGATGGTATTGGCCACTGCTTTTCAATGCTTTAAATGTTGCAGTTGTTTTTAATTGGAAATTATCATCTGTGCTCCAATTGTCAGACAAAACAAAAAGACTTTCGAAGAACTTTAGTAACGGTACTGCTGAAGCAGTCAAGGCCAAGGCCAGTGATCGATTGCAGGCCCGGTCCTTCAAGGCCAGTCCCTACGGATGTTAGAATAGACAATCGCGATCATTACCCAGTGAACTGTCCTGTTAGACGTTGTATTGTCTGTAAAAAGAAGTGTCGTATTCGATGCGAGAAATGTGAAAAATCAATGCATGTAAAGAATTGTTTCCAAATATATCATGAAAAATAATATGTACGAAATTGAGAATGATCTGTCTGGCTTGAGTTTTTATTTGTTTCCATTTTTTATATAGAATGCAGAATTTGTATAGTTGTTTGAAAGTTTATCAAAAGTGTTGTGAAAAGAAATAAATGTGTTTGACAAAATTAATATTTGTTTGTTTAACCATTTTATGAAGCTTGGAGTACAAATATTGGTGGAGACAATAATTACCAAATAAAGAGGGGAGACAGCCCCCACCACCCACTAACCCATATTTCTTTTTTGATAATGTGGTGCCTTCTTCAAAAATGTGTATAGCCAAGAAAAGGATAGGTTTAAGATTTTCGATGAAAGAAATAAAATAAATTGACAATAAGGAAAAACTTCACTTATAGGCCAAAAACTACTCCTACCCCCTATAGCAGTCATGCAATTTACTAAGTGATAATATTAATAAATTTTTATAAATCTGATTACTTCCATAGAGTCAATGAGATTAAAAAAACAAAATTTCAAAAGGTTTTAAAGAACATTCGTATTGCATATCTTGGTTCTCCCACAGTACCATAACATACGAATATGGCATATAAGACAAAATTTCAAGTCACTTGTGCCACACCTAAATAAGTTATCAATGGATTCTAATGAAACTTTTTACAAGTTTGCAGGGAAATTCTTTAAAGAAAATTATATTTATATATATATATATATATATATATATATATATATATATATATATATATGCGTGTATATATATATATATATATAATATATATATATATATATATATATATATATATAATATATATATACAGCCATCCCCCGGTAAACGACCTACTCGTTTATCGACCAACCGCAGATACGACCGCGACCGATCGTACCGATTTTTGGAAATCATACAATGTTTTGCATTGTATAAAAAACATTGCAACTGCTTGGGAGGATGTTACTGCGAAGTGTATGAAAGGCATTTGGAAGAAGTGCCTAAAACGATCTGTGGGTAATTTCGAAGGCTTCGATAAGTTTGAAAATGTCGATGAAATTAATAGAAAAATAGTGTTACTCGCCAATACCCTTAATTTAGAAGTAGAAGTGGAAGATGTGGAAAACTTAGTGGAATACCAAGAGGGAGAGCTGACAAACGAAGAGCTGATAGAGTTGGAAGAACAACAGCATTTGGAGGAAGAAGAAAGAAAAGAAGAAAAAGAAGAAGAAGCACCAAAGCCGTAAAACAAGGCTTTCGTTTACCGACCATTTCGTTTACCGACCTGGTCGTCGGAACGGAACCCGGTCGTTAAACGGGGGATGCCTGTATATATATATATATATATATATATATATATATATTATAATGTTATAATGTTATAATATTTCAGACCAACAAAGACCCTAGGATCCACTCATGGCTGGTCTACCTAACTGTGTTCGTAATTGTGTATTGTGCATGTCCTCGGTGGTGCCGCAGAGGATCTACAATTTTACGTGTGTTCCGAACCACAAGTTCTTAATTTTAATACCTTAAATTATACCCAATCTATCAACATATGCGTCTAATCGATTTTTAAACATGTTTATAGACGTGCTACTAATTACTTCTACCGGCAAACTATTCCACCTATTTACTATTCTATGCGTAAAAAAAATTTTGGTAACTGCTGTCTCGAACCTTCTACTTGTCAACTTACACAGGTTATTTCGAGTCCTATTATATTGAGATATACGTTATCGAACCCATTCATAATTTTGAAAACCTGGATTAGATCACCCCTTAGCCTCCTAGTCTCGAGTGTATTCAATTTTAACTCCTTAAGCCTATCCTCGTACGAATTCGATCTAAGCGACGGAATCATCTTAGTTGCTCGTCTTTGAACTCCTTCAATTTTGTCTATATCTTTTCGCATATGCGGATTCCAAAATTGGATCGCATACTCCAAATGGGGTCTAACTAATGATTTATAAAGAGGAACACTAATGTCGCGTGATTTGTACTCAAAATTCCGAGCTATAAAACCAAGCACTTTAATCGCTTTATTGACCGCTGCTGTGCTTTGTTTCGTCACTTTTAAATCACTAGTGACTATAACTCCTAAATCTTTTTCCTGCTCCACACTTGCCAACTACTTCCCTGACATACTATACGCAAAATTAACGTTGCGCGAACCTATATGTAAAATTTTGCACTGATCGACGTTAAATCTCAAATGCCATGTGACTGACCAATCAATGATTTTATTCAGATCTTCCTGGATTTTACCTCCATCTTCGACATTAATCGCCCTACCACTCAACTACATGTCATCCGCAAACATTGAAACTGTACTGACTAGGCCGACATCTAAATCGTTAATATATATAAGAAAAAGCAAGGGGCCCAATACAGAACCCTGAGGAACGCCGCTCGCTACAATAGCCCAACACGACTCCGCCCATCAACAACCCCCCCTGTTTCCTACTTCGCAACCACTCTTCTATCCAATTTATTACTACACCCCTGATTCCATGAGCCTTAGTTTTTTCAATGAGTCTTTTGTGCGGTACGGTGTCAAACGCTTTTTGAAAATCTAAATACACTACATCTACCACCCCATGACAATCGTAAACTTCAACCACGCTTTTAAAAAATTCTAAAAGATTAGTTAAGCAAGATTTGTTTTGCCTAAAGCCGTGCTGCGTGTTTCTAACCAAGTTATGCAATTCTAAGTGTTCGACTATACGATCCTTAATTATTGATTCCAGTAGCTTACCTACAACAGACGTTAAAGTGATTGGCCTATAATTTCCCGCCGCACCTTTATCGCTTTTCTTAAAAATAGGTGTTACATTTGCTAACTTGAAATTATCTGGTATGCACCCCTCAGAAATAGACGCATTAATAATCTTTGTTAGCGGCACAACACTGCTTTCTTTTAATTCTTTTAGTTGTATGGAATATATATATATATATATATATATATATATATATATATATATATATATATATTATGGGTGTGTGTGTGTGTGTGTATATATATATATATATATAATATATATATATATATATATGTATAGAAACGACGTAAGTATAGAGGAGTGTTCTGCACACAAGGAAGAGAAATAACAAACAAATGAAAAATAAGGCACCCGCCCGGAAATCGAACCCAGGATCTTCCGATTGCCGGGGTTCGATTCCCGAGCGGGTGCCTTATTTTTCATTTGTTTGTTATTTCTCTTCCTTGTGTGCAGAACACTCCTCTATACTTACGTCGTTTCTATACGTTAATATACTGCGCGGTCATTGCAGTTAAACATATATATATATATATATATATGGGAATTAACTCAGAATGGTTCCCTGAAGTTTTTTATGATACAGCAGACCGTGCACGGTCTGTGTGTATCATAAAAAACCTCAGGGAACCATTCTGGGTTCATTTCCATCATGAAACAGACATGTTATGTGCCTTGAAAAGTGGACGCTCAATTCTGCCAGTAGAGGTTTAAGTTTTGGTTTTTGGCTAAAAATATAATAGTTACCCCTTTTTCTTTGATGTATTCAATCTGACGTGAAGGCAGCGAGTCTTTTGCATATATTGAGGTTCTAAATGTAGCTGGGCTAGGCTGCTTTAAACCCTAGATCCTGTCCCAAAGCTGGATCCTATCTGCTTTGCAGATAGCTGGTGAGGGAAACTACATTTTTCGGACCTCTTTGCGAGTAACCCGTTGCCCGCATCGGGCTAGCATCATGGAAAAGAAAAAACTATAGTATTTGTCATTTACCATTACTTATTCGGACTATAGTGGATTTAATTTTCCTGGAAGAGTTCCTTGATTTTTAATGCGTCTATTTCTGAGGGGTGCGTACCAGATAATTTCAAGTTAGCAAACGTAACACCTATCTTTAAGAAAGGCGATAAAGGTGCGGCTGGAAATTATAGGCCAATCAGTTTAACGTCTGTTGGAGGTAAGCTACTGGAATCAATAATTAGGGATCGTATAGTCGAACACTTAGAATTCCATAAGCTAGTTAGAAATACGCAGCACGGATTTAGGCGAAACAAATCTTGCTTAACTAATCTTTTAGAATTTTTCCAAAGCGTGGTTGACGTTTACGATAGACATCGGGCGGTTGATGTAGTGTATTTAGATTTTCAAAAAGCGTTTGACACCGTGCCGCACAAAAGACTCATTGAAAAAACTAAGGCTCATGGAATCAGGGGTGTAGTAATAAATTGGCTAGAAGAGTGGTTGCGAGGTAGGAAACAGAGGGTGGTCGTTGATGGAGCGGAGTCGTGTTGGGCTAATGTAGCGAGTGGCGTTCCTCAGGGTTCTGTATTGGGCCCCTTGCTTTTTCTTATATATATTAACGATTTAGATGTCGGCCTAGTCAGTACAGTTTCAAAGTTTGCGGATGACACGAAGCTGGGTGGTAGGGCGATTAATGACGAAGATAGAGGTAAAATTCAGGAAGATCTGAATAAAATCGTTGATTGGTCAGTCACATGGCAAATGAGATTTAACGTTGATAAGTGCAAAATTTTGCATATAGGTTCGCGTAACGGTAATTTTGCGTATAGTATGTCAGGGAAAGATTTAACAAGCGTAGAGCAGGAAAAAGATTTAGGAGTTATAGTCACTGGTGATTTAAAAGTAGCGAAACAAAGTACAGCAGCGGTCAATAAGGCGAACAAAGTGTTAGGTTTTATAGCTCGAAATTTTGAGTACAAATCGCGCGATATTATAGTTCCACTTTATAAATCATTAGTTAGACCCCATTTGGAGTACGCGGTCCAATTTTGGAATCCGCATATGCGCAAAGATATAGACAAAATCGAAAGAGTTCAAAGACGAGCAACTAAGATGATTCCGTCGCTTAGGTCAAAGTCGTACGAGGATAGGCTTAAGGAGTTAAAATTGACAACACTCGAGACTAGGAGGTTAAGGGGTGATCTAATCCAGGTTTTCAAAATTATGAATGGGTTCGATAACGTAGATAGAGATAGCTTTTTCGAAATATCTCAATATAATAGGACTAGAAATAACGGGTGTAAGTTGACAAGTAGAAGGTTCGAGACAGCAGTTGCGAAAAACTTTTTTACGCATAGAATAGTAAATAGCTGGAATAGTTTGCCGGTAGAAGTAATTAGTAGCACGTCTATAAACATGTTTAAAAATCGATTAGACGCATATGTTGATAGATTGGGTATAGTTTAAGGTAGTAAAATTAAGGCTTTGTGGGATAGATCCCACAGCTCAACACAAGTGTTGTGGGATATAGGGAGGCAGCGTCTTGGGTTAGGGGATACTCTCTGTCCTTACACACCCCATTTAAAGAGATTCCTCTGCCGAGCGGTGCCCCCCATAGTACTGTGAGGTATTGAAAAACTCATGATCTTCACTTGCCCCACAAACACCTTTAAATGGGAGACCCAAAATGGGTGCACACACATTTCTACATTACAGTCTTTACAGCCACACCTACACTTTTCCTCCTAAGTATATATTGTAATGTATATGGTTGTAAATTTTGACTTGGTCCGCAATCGATATGGACCGTGACTTATTTTGTGGCAAGGTACTAGTATTGATGGATACCGTAATGAAATTGACTGGATTCTTTGGATCTGATATATTTGCATGTCGGTTATAAATAGATATAGAGTGTAACATATTTGTGGATAGTAGTCTATTATGACTTGATCCTCTGGATCCAGAGATTCTATCTTTAGTTTTAAATCGATAACACTAGGCAACAAAGATTTTGTTACAGAAGACCAAATAGGTGCTCCTAGCTAATTTCGGTATGCTGATTTCAAATCTATAATTAGATTTTTTCTATCACGTCTAGATTTTGTGTAAAATGCAAATCACTTTTAGTAAAATTTTCTACCACGTCCAGATTTTGGTTTTAATCGGCTTAATGCCAGTAATATGAAACTTGCTTTTCAAGGTTAAAGCAATTTTTTTTGCCAACTATATACAAATTCGAACAATTTTGATAAATAAAATTTATCCCGAGTTGGCAACACTGAGTCAAGAGCATAGTAACGGGCAACGGCCCAACGGTCAGTCGCTACGTGACAGTCAAGCAGAACGGTTGTTGAAGCTCTCTGCTGATGAGCAAGTGACAGGTTGTGGTGACTTGTGTGTTTTTATAGCATTTGTTTTGTACTACGGTGTGTATTTCTTTTTATTTTGCACATCGTAATAATTACTTTCTACGTTTTTTCAGATATTGTATGGTAATTCAAAATGGCATCAAATAGACGTGCTTGTGTAAATCACCCAGACAACTTCTGCTTTGTCTGTGGACAATATACACCTAAGCCACAACGTAGAAACATAACAACAAAGATTAAACTTGCCTACAAGTGTTATTTTGACTGTAAGTTAGGAGACCAACAGAGGGACTGGGCACCACATATTTGCTGTGCACAGTGCAATGCAATGTTAATAGCTTGGATGAATGGTAAAAGAAAAGCTATGCCGTTCTCAGTCCCCATGGTTTGGCGTGAGCCGAAAAATCACTTCAATGATTGTTATTTTTGTTTGACAAAGATTGCTGGTTTCACAAAGAAAAACAAATCAAAGATCACGTACCCAAACTGCGAATCAGCAATGAAACCAGTACCACATGATGAAACAAATCCACCACCAGTTCCACCAGCAACGATAACAGACAGCAGTTCATCTGAAGATTCTGCTAGTGATATAGAAACAGGGAAAGATGGCATATATGTTCCAGATGCAAATATTTCCCCACATTTGTTAAGTCAAGCGGAGTTAAATGACTTAGTGCGCGATTTGGAATTACCAAAAGAAAAGGCAGAGTTGCTTGGTTCAAGACTTCAAGAATTTAATCTTCTCCAACCAAACACCAAAGTTTCCCATTTCCGCCATCGCCATTTGCAGTTTTCATCATTTTACTTACAGGAAGAAAACGTTTGTTTCTGCCACGATATCAGTGGTCTGATGCAAGGGATTGGCTGTCGCTATGATCCAAAAGAATGGAGACTGTTCATTGACTCTAGTAAAGCTAGCCTTAAAGCTGTATTACTGCACAACGGCAATGAAAAACCTTCAATACCTGTAGCACATGCCACTGGCCTTAATGAGACTTATGAATCGATGAAACTGCTGCTAAGACTCATCAAATATAAGGACCACACATGGAATATTTGTGGCGACCTTAAAGTTGTATCATTACTTCTTGGGTTACAGTTGGGCTACACAAAGCATATGTGCTTTTTGTGTCTATGGAACAGCAGAGATGACAAGAACCACTACAAAAAACATGATTGGCCATCTAGAACTGAACATGTTGTTGGTAAATACAATGTGAAACACCCAGCACTTATTGACCCTCAGAAAGTACATCTTCCACCACTTCACATTAAACTTGGCCTTATGAAAAATTTCGTGAAGGGTATGGATCATCAAGGTAGTGGTTTCCAATATTTAAAGGATAAATTCAAAGGAATATTGACAGATGCTAAGCTAGAAGCTGGAGTTTTCACTGGACCACAGATCCGCAGTGTCATCCACGACTCATCGTTTCCATCTAACCTAAATGAGAATGAACTAGGAGCATGGACATCTTTCGTTGAAGTTGTCAAAAATTTTCTTGGAAACCACAAAGCTGAAAACCACCGTAAACTCGTAGAAAACATGCTTAAATCTTATGAAATAATGGGATGCAGAATGTCTTTGAAAATTCATTTTTTACATTCTCATCTTGACTTCTTCCCGGCCAACCTTGGGGCTGTAAGTGACGAGCATGGTGAGCGCTTCCACCAACAGATCTCAGTTATGGAAAACAGATACCAAGGTAATTTCAACCCAAATATGATGGGAGATTATTGTTGGTTCCTGCAGAAGGAGAGCTCGTCATCCTACAAGCGACAAAGGAAGAGGACACACCAAAGTTTCACTTAAGAACAGGAATTTGCCTTTCAGTAGTAACAACAAAATACTAACGCGCTTTGGGTGGATGGTTGGGCGCAGGGGTGGTAACTCCGCCAGCGGAATTCCGCTGTCTGTCTTAAGCCAGAATAAAGGAGGAAAGACATCCCTGTTCACTAATTATTTAAGTATGCTTAACATAAAACGTGGCACGGAAAAGTAGCTTAGACGGCTTTCGTAATAGAAGCGGGTGAGAAAAAAAATGAAAAATAGGGGTTTTCGGTTACACAAAATCTGGACGTGATAGAGAAATTTTGATATCAGATCTGAAATCAGCATCAGCGCTTTAGTAGGAATCAGTAGTTCACGTGTCTGTAACAAAAAAAAAGTTGAAATTTGTTGCCTAGTGTAATTAATTAGTTTTAAATTGATAATTATTAGTTTGTAAAAATTGGTCGTTGCCAATGTACAGGCAGTTTTTACATAAATTTCTTATGTTCTTGTGGTTCGGAACCCACGTAAAATTGTAGGTCCCCTCCGCCACCACGGAGGACATACACAATCACATTACGAACACAGTTAGGTAGACCAGCCATGAGTGGATCCTAGGGTCTTTGTTGGTCTGAACATTATAACATTATAATATATATATATATATATATACATTCAACTGCAAAGAACACGCAGTATAAATAACGTAAAGAACGACGCTTGTATAGGAGATATTCCGCGCAAGACGAGAAAGAGAAAACAACAAATGAAAAAATGAAGTACCACCTGGGAATCGAACCCGGGATCTTCCGATTGCCGGTCAGACGCGATAACCACTACACCATGGACTTCACTCTTCCAAATGCCGTAATTCCTCTACATACTCGCAGAAACCAATGCCCCAAGGGGGCACCTCCCGCATGCCGTAACATTATATACATTCAACTGCAAAGAACACGCAGTATAAATAACGTAAAGAACGACGCTTGTATAGGAGATATTCCGCGCAAGACGAGAAAGAGAAAACAACAAATGAAAAAATGAAGTACCACCTGGGAATCGAACCCGGGATCTTCCGATTGCCGGTCAGACGCGATAACCACTACACCATGGACTTCACTCTTCCAAATGCCGTAATTCCTCTACATACTCGCAGAAACCAATGCCCCAAGGGGGCACCTCCCGCATGCCGTAACATTATATACATTCAACTGCAAAGAACACGCAGTATAAATAACGTAAAGAACGACGCTTGTATAGGAGATATTCCGCGCAAGACGAGAAAGAGAAAACAACAAATGAAAAAATGAAGTACCACCTGGGAATCGAACCCGGGATCTTCCGATTGCCGGTCAGACGCGATAACCACTACACCATGGACTTCACTCTTCCAAATGCCGTAATTCCTCTACATACTCGCAGAAACCAATGCCCCAAGGGGGCACCTCCCGCATGCCGTAACATTATATACATTCAACTGCAAAGAACACGCAGTATAAATAACGTAAAGAACGACGCTTGTATAGGAGATATTCCGCGCAAGACGAGAAAGAGTATGTAGAGGAATTACGGCATTTGGAAGAGTGAAGTCCATGGTGTAGTGGTTATCGCGTCTGACCGGCAATCGGAAGATCCCGGGTTCGATTCCCAGGTGGTACTTCATTTTTTCATTTGTTGTTTTCTCTTTCTCGTCTTGCGCGGAATATCTCCTATACAAGCGTCGTTCTTTACGATATATATATATATATATATATGAAATGAAATAAAAATGAAAAGGTTTAATGGCAGACTATAGTCCACATGACAAATATTATTAATACAATGACAGTTCATATACTAAGGATAGAAATATATACAATTGATTAGAAATAATACTGTAATGTCGAAGTTAAGTGAGCTACAGACAGACGTTTCCGTACCAAGAATTCCATAGCTTAGAGCAGTGGTTCTTAAACTTTTTGGGTCATTACCCCATTTTCACATGGATACCTTCATAATGAACCCTACTCTACCTGTACCCTAAGTGAAGCCAGCCTCAGTGTTGCCATGTCGTTTATTTATGTACTTTCTGTACTTTAGAAGTACTTGCAGAGTACCAAATTACCCAACTGAAAAAGCCAAATTACCTCAATAGGGTAATTTACCCATAGTTTGGGAAACGCTGGCTTAGAGGATAAATGGCAGGACTCATGGATATCTTGGATGATCGGGTTGGTTGATTTTTTAATTCTTTGCATTAGACTGTATTGAACACGTCTTGTTACCTCCGGGAAGCTCGGGACATTGCGGGTAGCAAACATTTGCGAAGCTGAGCATCTCGGGGGTAATTTATGTAAGAGTCTAAAAGACCTGTTGTACAGCAAATTTAGGGTTCTGCCAGAACCTTTTTTATAATTCACCCAGAGTTGCTGTCCGTATATATTACTGCAGAAAGTACGAAATAGAGTGTCTTTAGCTTCACTTGTACAGAATCGAAAGTTCCTTGTGGTCATATTCGCTTTAGCACACAGGCTTCGAGATTGTTTTCTTATATCCGAGTCATCACTCAAGGAGCTGGTAATAGTTTGACCCAAATACTTAAATTCTTGTACTTCCTCAATTACCTCACCATTCATTTTAAACCTTATATCAGCTGGCTGATTACAGTTTTTAGGATGAAATTGCATAACCTTAGTTTTTGTAACATTAAAAAGAATATCATGTTTCTGCGAATACTCTTCGCAGACTTTCAGTAGCCGATCCAGACCTTTAACAGAGGGACTTATTAACACCATATCATCGGCATAAACTAAGTTATTTATCCTTGTGTTATCTATACAACATCCCACTGTTGCCTCGTTAAGTGAAGCAATTAATCCATCAAAATATACATTAAACAGCATAGGAGAGAGCAAGGAGCCTTGTCTCACCCCGCAAGAGGAGCCAAAACACCAATTATCGTATAGTACATTGCCCCACCAAACAGTGAAAGATTGGTGGGAATACCAAAATTTCAATAAATTTAATATGTACATGGGAACCTTCCTGTTTTCTAGTTTTGCAAATAAAATATTGTGGTTCACCCTATCATATGCCTTACTTATATCTAGGAAACAGCCATAAATAGTTGAATTACTGTCAATGTATTTAGATATTGTTTCTTTAAGTACATACTGTAGATACACAGGTCAGTTGAGTGGGACCTTTTAAACCAAACTGATTAGATGTCCATAGGAAATCATTTAATCGAAGTAACAAGAGTTTTTCTAGTAGTTTCGAGAAGCAGGAAGCGATAGCAATAGGCCTGTAATTATTGCTGAACAGAATGTCTCCGTACTTATTTTTGACTAGGGGCAAGATATATACCCTCATGAACTCTGCAGGGATATAGCTATGAGCAAGCATGGCTGATAAGAGCAATGATATATGCAGACATACTATGTCATTTGCATATTTTAAGTGCTCATTCGATAAGTCATCTACCCATGACGCAGAACCAGTCTTTAACTCTTTAAGTAACCTCTTCACTTCAGAAAATGATATCAAAGTATTTTCCCTTGTTCCTCCCACAGGTGTTTCGCTGCAATCTATCTTAAGATTATCCCTACTCACACTGTTAAGAATGTTAGAATAGTGGTTTTCCACAGCTTCGCAATTTCATCCCTCCCCGACACTCCATCGATTGTCGGAGGGAGGACATTTTTGACACCCGTTTGGTTCTTAACAAATTTCCAAAATTTGTTATTATCGTTATTTATGCGAGCTTCACAGGCTTTTGATGCTCGAATAGACTCTTCTTCTTGTTTACATCGCCTTTTGGCCACCTTATGCTGACCCCTACTTCTACACATATTCATGTATACTGGTCCTAATCTGGGTCTACCATGAAAGCACCACAAATCATAGGTGTCTTTCGATTCCCTCTTCAAGGGGGCAATAAAATCATTCCATCCAGGAATAATCTTAGTATAATAGTTGTAAGATTTAATCAGGGGGCTTCCTGCTTCTCTTAACAGGGATATTATCTTACTGTAATACCTACAGTATCTATGAGTTTACAGTGAGAATCATTTGAGCAAGGATTATTACAGGCAAGATGCAAAATTTCTAAATTATTAAAAAGGTGACTTGTTCTGTCTTTGTATTCTATTCTCTGCTGCATACTAACATTGGACCAATCGACGCGATTATTCTTACCTATTGAGTTCTTGTTAAGTCGTGTTGCGCATAAATTGGTAAAGTTAATTAATATTTCTATTGGTCTATGATCAGAAAGAAGGAAATCACGCAGAATATGAACTCTAACAACTCGATCCTTTAGATTATTACTAGTGAGACAATGATCAATCCACCTGGTGGTACCACTCATATCACTAACGTATGTAAAATTACCACTGGTTACCCTTAATACCTCTACATCACTTACTTAAATTGGCCGACTCGCACATGTTACCCATTTCTACAAAGAATTCCGAGTTCACATGTACGTTCAAGTCCTCCATTATTATACAGTGAGAATATTTGGGGTTATCTGATAAGGACTTAATTTTGTACAGAAAATCAATGTATTCATCTAGATCAGGGGTTCCCAAATTGGTGTTCCGCGGAACACTTGTGTACCGTGAGAAGTGTTCCGCGGAACACAATTTGGGAACCCCTGATCTAGATTATTGCCGTTGTTATATGGTAAATAGCAGTTTACAATTAATATGCAATCATTGTTCACTTGTAATTCACTGCCGAACAACCTTACATTACACTGGGCAACACGTATTTTATTGAATGATATCTGACACTTGATTCTAGGTAATTTGGGTGCGCTGAATACGAATTTCAACTCGGTTTGGCTCTATCAGGTCCTGATTCTTGTCGACAGCCTATGTGCCATTTTCCAGATTTTTCAAATTAGGACTAAAAAATTAAGTCATGTGTTAAATTTTTTTTTCAAGTTTCATGAATACAAGCAGTTCAAACTACAGTAAAATTACATTATACGATAGAAATGACTTAAAATAAAAAACAAACAGATATGAAGCTTTCACTGTGGCAAAAATTTTCTTTTGTAAGACTTTCTAGCGTATTTGCTTGTTGATGGCAGGTCTCTTTTCAAGCACCAGCAGTAATCAGCCATCATGTGGGAATCCCAGCGGCCTTGGTACCATTCCTCCATAATTTTGATATCTTGGTGGAATCTCTCCCCTTGTTCGTCACTTACATCACCTAAATTACTTGGAAATTGGTGAAGATGGCTATTCAAAAATGCATTTTTATGCTCATATTGCAACCTAACTCTTTGTAGTCCCTTAAAAGTTTTTTTACGATTCTTCGTAGTTATCTGCCCTATAATTGCCTAAAAAGTTTTCTATCAAGTCCACGAATGAGAAACCAGCCATTTTTTTTGCGTTCATTCATGACATTAGGAAAATTGCTGTCTTTAATCATTGTCTTATTTGTGGACCGTCGAAAATTCCCACCTTGATTTTTTCATAACTTAAACTTGGAAATTTTGAAGTTATGTATTTGAAACACTCGCCGTTCGTATATCTAAAGCTTTTACATATTGTTTAATGAGGCCTAGTTTTATATGCAGAGGAGGAAAATATGATTTTATCTCTGCTCACTAAAGGTGGATTAATTACGTTTTTTTCTCCGACAGTAAGTGATGTTCGTGCTGGCCAGATTTGTTTGAAATAATGTTCTTCCTTGGCTCTGCTGTCCCATAAGCAAAGGAAGCAGGGATATTTAGTATACCCTCCTTGTTGTCCTAGCAGAAAATTAACCATTTTTACAGTAAGTCAACACATATGATCCACTCGTGCTCCCTATATTGATAAGATTTAAAAAACCTTTTCTATATGTTCATACTTTTCTTTTAATTTTGTTGAGTGCCCAATCGGTATCGAGCCGTATAGATTGCCATTATGCAACAACACACACTTAAGACTTCTTTTCGAACTGTCTAAAAACACAGCGCCAATCATTTGCATCGTAAGACTCAACCCCCATCTTCTTTAACAAAACCAACTATGTCGCAGCAATATACTAAACTATCCTCTGTTCTAAAATATTTAACAAGTTCTTCTTCTCTTTTTCTGTAAAATGAAATGTATGTGTTTGAAGTAAGCAAGTTTTTCTCTTTAAGTCTTGAAGCTAAAATTTCCGCAGCCTTTTTTGGCAAATTTAGATCCCTTACAAGATCATTCAACTCGGCCTGGTTAAACTTTTGCGGATCGTTTTGACTTTCAAATACGCTGGGGTCAAAATCGATGTCTGACTCCTCAAAGTGCATAACAATATTTTCAGGAACATCTTCAACTAATTCTTGAGTTGGCAGACCCTTAAATTTTGGAATGGGGATCTCATTTGAATGTAGCACAGGTCGTATCGCGGTGTCGAAATTTGGGTACTCGATACAATGTTTATTTTTCTTAGTGAAGCCCGAAGTCTTGACAAAGCAAAGGTAGCAATTGGTCTCGTGGTTAGTAGGCTCTCGCCACACCTGATATGGAAAAAAAATTGTAAAGCATTAACAAAAGCGACGAGAGACTTGTTTTTATGAATTTTATCAAAAGTTATCACCCAAACATTTAACATTTCTATGTGTTTCAACCTTATGCAATATTTGAGATTCTTATAAACATTTTCTGAAAATTTTTGTTTATGTACCTAAGTTACAATTACATTTAGGTAAGTTACAGTATACTAGTGATTAAATTACGTAGTTTTATGAAATCATAAACTTACCATCGGAACTCCAAAAGGTATTTTTGAATCCGAACCCTTCATCCAATGTCGCAGTCTTTCAATGCATATAGTGCAGGCTTTATGTGGAGCCCACGATTTATCTTGGTCCCCCAGTTTTATGCCAAAATAAGCTAAGTAAGCTCTTTTTACGAAGTCAGTTATATTTGCTCGTTGATGTGGAAGTGTAAAATTTCCACATATATAACAGAAGGAATCAGGGTTGTTTTTGCATTTGAACTTTCTAGTGCTTGATGACATATTGCTTGATTGTTCTGCCAATTTGTAAAGGTATTTAAAGCCCTTAATTCATATAAATTTAAGAAAATCTGAAATATAAACACAAAAATTAGTTTAAATAGGTACTTATTATGAAATAGGTACTTACAATCTATGAAATTAAACTAGAAACACGGATGAGTAGGTACAATATAAATTACGTCTAATTAAATCAACTATATTAAATCACGATGACAAAATTACTCACTAAATCATATGCCAATTCAAAATTATGTTAATGCCCAAACTTAATTAACTAACTCGACTGACTGACTGACTGACTGACTGACTGACTGACTGATTGATTGAATTGACTGATTAACTCTGGAAACGAGTCGCTTTTATATATTTTAGTTGTCCCTCTAGAATACTCTACAGAGAACAGGAACGCTCGAGAAAATTTTAGAATTCTATGATATTTTTAGCTTAATTTACTAATATTAAAATGGGTTAAAAATGACAAAATTAAAAATATTTTTAGGGTGTTATATATAAAAATATACATAATACAACAATACCATAACAATAGGTACAAATACCTAGATAAAAACCTAGTTGCATAATGTGTAACTGCAAAAAGACAGCGAGTATTGAGAAAAAAACCTTTTTATGAATACGACGAAAGAGGAGGGGTGTTGAGCAAAATCAGGACCTGATAGAGCAAAACCGAGTAAAAATTCGTGCTCAGCGCACCCAAATTACCTAGAACTAACTGTCAAATCTAATTCAATAGACAAAAAGTTGAAATTTGTTCCCCAGTGTTATCGCTTGTTAAAATTTTTATATGTTTTGACAAATTTTTCCTTATTAAGAAAGCAACACCACCAAAAGGCCTACCGTATATATATATATATATATATATATATATATATATATATATATGTGTGTGTGTGTGTGTGTGTGTGTGTGTGAAAATTATTTCACGAAAGTAACACGTGAAAAATATTTATGATGAATAAAACCACGAAGGAAAGGAAAAACAGAATGGTCCTCAAGCGCTTTCGTCTAATGACATCCTCAGGAACACTGTCATGATGTCATTAGACGAAAGCGGTTGAGCACCATTCTGTGTTTCATTTCCTTCGTAGTTTTATTCATCATACATATATACAGGGTGTTTGAAAACTTTCTGTCCAAATTGTAATGGGGGATAGGCAACACCAAGACAAACCCTTTTCGTCTATAAGTGTATGTCCGCTGACGTCACCATTCGGCGCGAGAGGGCGCCGCTGCAATTGGCTAAAAGGTGAAGTGGGCTAGACTCGCGCTTGCCGCGGGCATTCTTAAATCGGACGTAGTACGCGTAACATGTTTATTTAAAGAAGGCTTGTTTATTTAAAGAAGGTGCTGAAAGTTGCGACCGGTAGCATCAATGCATGCCCGACAGCGTCGAAACATTGACCGACGTACACGTCGAAAGATACCCGGCATTTCGGGAACAGTTCCAGCGGCGACAGCGATTCTTGCTACGAGGTCTTCTTCTGAGTAAATGGGAGTCTCGTACACGAGGTTCTTCATGTGTCCCCACAGGAAGAAATCGAGGCATGTTAAATCGGGCGATCTCGGTGGCCAGGCTACGGGCCCACCCCGGCCTATCCATCGGTCCCCAAAAGTGGCGTTCAGATAATCCCGCACATCTTTGCTGGAGTGTGCTGGGGCCCCGTCGTGTTGAAACCACATTCGTCTACGAATAGCCACGGGAACATCTTCCAGCAGTTCCGGCAACGTTTCTTCAAGAAATATCCGATAAACCCGCCCGTCGAGTCGGGCAGGCAGCAGGTACGGCCCAATCAACTTGCCATGGACGATACTCGCCCAAACATTGACGGCGAACCGTTCTTGATGAGCATGCACCCGTGTAGCATGTGGATTTGCGTGCGCCCACACGTGAGAATTGTGCATGTTAAACACACCCTCACGTGTGAAACAGGCCTCATCTGTGAACAGCACATAAGCCGGAAAATTATGCTGCACCGCTGTCTGCTGCAGAAACCAGCGTGCGAATTCCACACGAAGAGGTAATCCCGAGGTTGTAATGCCTGGACTCTCTGACGATGAAACGGATGTAACTGCTGCTCGTGCAACACTCTCCAGACCAGGTCGTGGTTCACACCGAGGATACGTGCAACACCTCGCGTGCTTGCGCTTGGATTGTCCTCAAATCGCCGTAGGATTTCTTCTTCCATGTCAGGAGTGCGCACGTTTCTCTCCCGACCAGTGTCATGCATGTTTGCATGGAATGTTCCAGTTTCTCGCAGTCGCCGATGCAAATGCGCAAACGTTTGGTGATTTGGCACACGTCTGTTTAGGAAGCGCTGTCGGTACAACCTCACAGCAGCTCTTCCGTTTCCATTGGCAGCCCCATACACCATATGCATGTCAGCCATCTCAGCAGTCGTGAAGCGCTCCATGTTACGCGTACTACGTCCGATTTAAGAATGCCCGCGGCAAGCGCGAGTCTAGCCCACTTCACCTTTTAGCCAATTGCAGCGGCGCACTCTCGCGCCGAATGGTGACGTCAGCGGACATACACTTATAGACGAAAAGGGTTTGTCTTGGTGTTGCCTATCCCTCATTACAATTTGTACAGAAAGTTTTCAAACACCCTGTGTGTATATATATATATATATATATATATATATATATATATATATATTATATATATATATATATATATAGTGGACGTAGTTTTTGTCCGTTTAAGGTGATAATGATTTAATTGTATGCTAGTGATTAATTGATGCAATGACTGATTGCTTATTAATGAAAGGCTTGGTTAATAATTTACGATGTAAAGTATCACCAATTGAAAGTGGCTATTTGATTAGGCCCACCATACTATTGGAAGCGAACGGAATGGCAGCGAGGGTCACCAGCTTGGATTACACCCAAGCAAATTAATATTAAGGTTATAAAAGGTACCTTATTGTTTTGTATTTTATTATGAAAATAAAGATATTATTTATTCACCGTGATTAACAAAGAATTGACAGTGATTGTTTGATAGCCTTTACGTTATGCTTATGACATAGACTTAGCTAATAAGATGAAATGTTAATAGCTTAATTGACACGTAATAAATAATATACTCATTGATGGTATGTAAATGGCATGCAACATGGAACATTGAATGGGCCTAGTAAATGATATAAAGAATGCACGTGCGTTTGGTACATTGAATGGAAAACATGACACTGATTAAGCAGGCTAAATGATTGCATGGATGCACGGAGAATAATTAATTGATGCGGCCTAATAATAATGGATTGAAATGCTTGACAATGATTACTCAAATATCATTTATATATAAGACCATTATGTGATGTTAAGTGATTACGCCAAGAGAATATTTAGTTATCACATAAATATATGAATTGAACATAATAACGGATGATACGCGGAATTACGGTATTGAAATGACACTTGAATTGGATAATAGGCCTACTGCGTTCTTTCACGAGAGTCAGTTGGAACACTTAATTACACTTGGGGTATAGTCTACCGTTCGGCGGTAGTTTAATGTAGGCTTCACAAGAGTACTTAGAATAGGATGTACTTATCTTAACCGGGACGATGTAAACTCTGTTGAAGGCGGGTTGAAGAGGAACCAATTACCGTAGACTCGAGTTGTCGTTGTCCGTTAAACCTCTCGAGATGATGGAGATGCTTGATGTAGGCTTCGTAAAACGTAGGCCTGAGGTGATGTTACTTCTCGAGGTGCAGGATGGCCTATAAATGATCTTGCAGGCGTAGGCCTGTGGTGCTGAATATATCTCGAGGAATGTAGAGAAACTTGAAGGCTGACCTTGTAAACCGTATGCCCGAAATGATTCTGATTGGGCTTCGAAGGATTGCTTCTGCAGGCGATCTGTAGAAGGTCTTACTAGATGATAAATGGTAGGCCTTGAAGGAAGAGCAGGCCGCTCCTCCGGCGGGAAGCCGGAGGGCGGTTGACGTGATGAGATCTGCTCGACGAGGTAGAAAGCGAGTGTCTGTGTGAGTGAGTGAGAATGAGTGTGAGTGGGTGCTCGCTTTTATACGTAGTTCCTGTGACGTAGGACTTCGCACGAAATCGTAAGAAGCCTCGCCCGCGCGTCCTTTTGTTATTAAGGGCTTGCGTTCGCGCCTTTTGGGAAGAAACAGACGCTTTCATTGTTCTGAATCCGTGTCCACGTGTGTCTTCCAAGACTGTTTGATGATAGTGTGGAAGGAAAGGATTTGTCCGTCTACTTGTTGGTCTATTTCTTGTCGATCCGCTATATATATATATATATATATATATATATATATATATATATATATATATATATATATTATTAACGTAAAGAACGACGCTTGTATAGGAGAATATTCCGCGCAAGATGAGAGCGAGAGAACGAAACAAATGAAAAAATGAGGTAACCACCCGGGAATCGAACCCGGGATCTTCCGATTGCCGGTCCGTTCGGCGGTCCGGTCCGTTCGGCGAAACAGCCGTCGGCGAATCGTCCGTTCGGCGAAACGTCCGTCGGCAAAATGTCTGTCGGCAAAACGTCCGTCGGCGAATCGACCGGGTACCATATATATATATATACATATTATATGTGTGTGTGTGTGTGGGTGGTGTATATATATATATATATATATATATATATATATATATATATATATATATACAGTATATATATATATAGTATCTAATTAATAATTAAATGTTTTGGTTATAGGAATTTAATAATGTTTAATAAGAAATGTAATTATGGTTTGTACTAGTATTAAGAAATTAATAACGTTTGTTTGTTTATAAAATGATAGATGGCAACACCCCGAAATGGGTCTATGGACGAGAGAGAATGCCCATCTTGAGTTATCGGACGGCCGTTGGCCTAATAGGGTGTTTCTTTGTATTACGATGTTTTTGTAAATTTAGAATATTCTTTCGTGTCTCTCGCCGGCTAAATGTTAAAGCTAATTTCCCTCTCGCATTACCCCTTCTGTCTAACGTGTTTCGGTATAAATAAAAAGTCAGTAAAGTGTAATTAAGTATATAATTATCCCCGGTCTCCTTTGCTTTGTTAGAAAGTGAAATGTCGCTCACCGGCTCAACCGTCGGCCCCTGTCTACCCGTTGCCTGTGTTATAAAGTACAGCGAAGCGAGTATATATATATATATGTGTGTATATATATATACACACACACACATATATATATATATATATATATATGCTGCAAACCCACAAGGCAAAAAGAAAAACGATTCCAAGGCCTTTCGTGTATTCAGAGCTACACCTCGTCAGGGAATGAAGAGAGAAGGCAAGGTGCCCATAAATATATACTACGTAGCGGAAACCAAAGCAATTAACACATACTTAATAAGAGTTAATGAGAGGCAGAAGGGATTTTAACAAGATATTGTCAATCTTATACATTCCCGCACTGATATTGAAATTGTTTTTAAAATTAATAAATGCACATTCTAGAATATTTCTTTCTATTATATCTCTGTTTTTAACAAGCGCTTTAGAACTATCCCACTTGATGCTATGATTACATCTATACATACAGTACTGGCCAAATTATTAGGAATTTTTTTAAAATTTCATTTTTTGGTATAAAATGTTAAATTAAACCAATTTTAAACGTTGAAAAGTTATTTATTTCTACACAAGAATACATGGTCATTATTTAGCAATAGTTTAGTACTTAGTTTGACCCACCTTAGCTGCCATAATGGCTGCGACACGCTTCGGCATGCCATGAATCAATTTTTTGCATAATTCTTTAGTCGAACGAAGCGTGTTTGTTCGTCAGTTGTCGTTTGGTTGTCGTGCGATGCGGTGTGTTTCTCTTTCTTTTACGTGTCATTGTAACTACCGTTTAATTTAAATAGTGTATTTACCCAATTTCGGCAATTATTTGTTACAGTTTTTAAGTGAATTTGAAAATGGGGCGAAAGAATGACTTGAGTCCACGGAAAATTGGGCAAATACAGGTTTTATTAACTTCTACATTTAAACAAAAGGAAATCGCTGCCAAACTCCATGTTTCACCACAGTCAGTACTTCGTATTAAGAAAAAAATTGTATTTGGAGAAAATGTAGGCCCCAAAAGGGTTGGAAGATGCGGCAGAAAAAGGGTAACGACTCCAAGAACTGATAGACAGATTGCAATTTTGTCTCTTAGAAATAGAAGAGCTACTTGCAAAAACATTTCCAGTAGTCTAGCGGCTGATGGCATCAATATTAGTCGTAGAACAGTCAACAGAGGCTTCTAACTGCCGGCTTCAAAGCCTACCGCCAAGGAAGAAGAGCCCAGGCTCACTGAGGCTATGAAGAGGCAAGGCGTTTTGCATGGCAAAGGAACACATTAACTGGACTAGTGAGGATGGGAACAGGTAAGAATAATATTTAACATTAAATTAGAATGTTAATACAGTAAATACAGTATGCATAGAAGTGTATTTACAGTACGTGATAAAACTGCAGTAAAAATATCTGTAAAGCAGCAAGTCATACTGTACTTCGTTTTAGCTGTACTTCATACGCTATGCACTGACTCTTTCACAGGGCTTTCTTTGATTGCAGGTGGTGTTCTCCGATGAGTCAACGATTGCCGTGCTTGACGATCGTGTTCAAAGTGTAAGAAGGAGGCCTGGAGAAGAATTTTTGCCTGAGTGTCTGATGAAAACGGTGAAATTTCCACAAAAGATCATGGTTTGGGGAGCAATTTCTGTGCATGGAACTAGTCGTTTGAGCATTGTTGAGGGAATATGAACCAAGTCAAGTATATAGAAGTACTAAGAAGACGTCTACTGCCTCAAATAAGGGAATGGTATGGTAATAGACGTTGGATTTTTCAACAAGACTCAGCTCCATGCCACACGGCAAAGTCGGTTAAAAAATGGTGTCATGAAAATAGTGTTCGGTTGCTCCCATGAGCTGGAAATTCTCCAGACATGAACCCAATCGAAAGTTTATGGTGTATTTTAAAGGACGTAATCCATGAAACGCCGATAACAACAAAACACCAACTCATAGAGCGACTTATTCAAGTCTGGTTTCACTCTACACGTATTAAGGAATTATGCAAAAAATTGATTCATGGCATGCCGAAGCGTGTCGCAGCCCTTAAGGCAGCTAAGGGGGGTCAAACTAAGTACTAAACTATTGCTAAATAATGACCATGTATTCTTGTGTAGAAATAAATAACTTTTCAACGTTTAAAATTGGTTTAATTTAACATTTTATACCAAAAAATGAAATTTTTAAAAAATTCCTAATAATTTGGCCAGTACTGTATGGTTAAACAAAGCATTGGAATTATTAGCTGTTCTACACGCATATTTATGCTGTTTTACCCTAATATCTAACGTTTTACCCGTTTGGCCTATATATGCTGAGTTACATCGTGTACATCCAATCGAATACACACATACAATAACATTTTCCTGGCTATTCTTTATTAGGCATGATTTAACAGTATTATTATACTTAAAGACTACATTGATGCCAATTGCTTTAAGTGAAGTCGGGAGATGTTGAAAATTAACATAGTAAGGTAGGCTAAGGATATTTTTACGCTCAAATTCCTTTACAGTTACATTATTATAATACCTATTCTTGGCTTTCCTAAGACAGTTATCTAAAAATGGAAAGATAACATAATTTAGTACCAATATTCATGATATTGCAGAATTCGGAATCTAAAAATTCAGGACTGACAACTCTCAATTCTCTAAGAAACATAGCAGAGAAAATAGAGGATTTAATCGAGGGATGATGATCAGAATAAAAATGCACATAAGAGTTATTATTAGTAGGCTTGCGATAGACTTCAAATTTGAACTGATTAGAGCATCTCCAAATTTTTAGATCCAGAAAAGATAGGCTTCCATCATTTTCTTTTTCAACTGTGAACTTAATAGTTGAGCCTACCAAGAAATAAGTCAACATCCAAATTATTAGGCCAAAGGCATAAAATATCATCTATATACCTATACCAAACCAGGTTAAAATTAATTTTCTCTTAAACATTTTGTTAACATCCTCCAATGGGTCTCTATTTAGAGGTTTGTACGTGTCGCGATCACTCAATAACGTATTCATCTTTTCAACATAACTGTTTTTGTCCATGATGACGATCGAATTAGATTTGTCCGCTTTAGTAATATGTAATGAATCATTATTTTTAAGTGTTTTTAGGGCTTTTTCAAACCTCAACGGATAATTCGATTCATACCTCCTATTAAAAGCACTATACACACAACCTTTGGCTTGTGTCACCTCACTTTCGGATATATTACTCTGTTTTTCAAAATTAATAAAAGACTTAGCAATCAGTAAACTGCTGGGTTTTTTGGGACCCATTGGGACCCATTGGGACCCATTGGAGGATGTTAACAAAATGTTTAACAGAAAATTAAGAGAAATATTAAAAAACAACTATAATGGGTTTTCGTAGCAGTTTCTTAGTATCAATCCGTCACTACCATATCTGTACGGCTTAGTAAAAACACACAAAGTTAATAATCCCATGAGGCCTATTGTTAGCTCAGTAGGCTCCGTAACCTATAGGCTATCAAAATGGTTAGTTAGTTTATTAACGCCGTTAGTTGGTTCTATTTCTAAGTCACATATTGTAAATAGCATGGATCTTATTGACAAACTGAAGTTTCCTAATGACCCTAATTTCAAATTGGTAAGCTTTGATGTATGCTCGTTATTCACAAAAGTCCCTGTTGATGACCTACTTGATTTTTTAAAAGATAAGATCTCTGAATATTCTTTTCCTGTTCAACACAACACTCTTATTGAGTTAATTAGGCTTTGTGTCAAAGATTGTAAATTTCAGTTTGAAAATAAGTTTTATGCTATGTCGTTTGGATTGGCGATGGGAAATCCCCTTTCACCTGTACTATGATAGCTAATTTATATATGGAATTTTTTGAAAGTAGAATTTTGCCTTCGATTGTTAATTTTAACCTGGTTTGGTATAGGTATATAGATGATATTTTATGCCTTTGGCCTAATAAAGGATCGACGTGTGGTCGACCCCTCTGCAGCATCCCGCCTCATTTGCGGGACTTGGTGAAGGAGGGAATTGCTCTCTGATCGCCTCCTGCCCTCGTAGCCAGCCACGCATGGCTGGTCAGGGACTTTGCACAAGAATCTGTCCAGCTGGTTCTTGAAGTTATTCAGGTTGGTGTGCTGGAGATTCCTCACTTCTTTTGGAAGGACACTGAAAAGCTTTGGGCCCCGTATTCTGAGGGTATTTTCCATCCTCGTTTTCATGGCTACTTGTCCCACCGCAGCTGGGACCGTAAAAAATCTGCCTCTTCTCTCATTCCAGTTTGTTTCTATTTCATTTCTGAGGTTAGGGACAGAGCCCTCAAGTATGTTCCATATGTATATTATTGTGTACCGCTCTCGCCTTCTTTCAAGAGAGTAGAGTTCCAGGGATTGTAGTCGAGACCAGTAATCTTCACCTTCCGTTTCCTCTATCTTAGACGTAAAAGACCTTTGTATAGCTTCAATGCTCGCAATGTCTCTTTTTCTGTGTGGGGTTGTGAGTACTGAGTAATACTCAATTATTGGTAGGACTAGACTCTTCCATAATTTGAACATGTTTGCTTTACTGCTGCGGAAGCTCCTCCAGATGATTCCCATTATTTTTCTAGCCGTTGTGATTTTGATTTTATAGTGCTCTCTGAATTCTGCATCCGACGACATTATTACTCCAAGATCCCTGACTTGTGGATTTGGTGTTATCTGTTTGGCTTGCGGAGTTTTGTACCCTTTTTTCTGTAGCTCTTTGTTATTACCATATCTTAGAAGTTGGAATTTTTCTTCGTTGAACTTCATATTGTTGTCTTCTGCCCACTGGAATAATGTTTCAATGTCGTTTTGTAGTTTTCTTATGTCATCTTCGTTCAATATTTCCTTACATATCTTTGTGTCATCTGCGAAGCATGATACAATACTGTCCTTAATATCTGCATCAATATCTGCAATCATTATTATGAACAGCAAGGGAGCTAATACTGTCCCTTGTGGGACAGAGCTCACGACTTCCGAGACTTCCGATTTAACTCCGTTTACCACCACTCTTTGCGTTCTTTGCGTCAAGAAATTAAATATCCACCTTCCTAGCTTTCCAGTAATTCCTGTATCCTTAAGTTTGTGTGCTATGATTCCATGGTCACATTTATCGAAGGCTTTAGCAAAATCAGTATATATTACATCAATGTTTTGTCCTCGACACAATGTTCCTAATATTTTCTCCTGGTGGTCTAGTAGCTGTGACAGGCATGATCTACCCGCCCTGAAGCCATGTTGATTTGGGTTGTATAAGTCTTTTTCTTGTAGGTAGTAGGTAGTTTTGGCTCTAATTATGCGTTCAAAACACTTTATAAGGTGT
Source organism: Bathynomus jamesi (assembly GCA_023014485.1). Taxonomy (NCBI): domain Eukaryota; kingdom Metazoa; phylum Arthropoda; class Malacostraca; order Isopoda; family Cirolanidae; genus Bathynomus; species Bathynomus jamesi. The sequence continues at coordinate 75,956 of JAJOZX010011539.1, forward strand.
GAGGTGAGAGCCACTGGCCGATAATTTTTGGGCATTGCTCTGTTACCACCTTTAAATAGGGGGGCAATGTTCGCGTTCTTTAAGGGGAGTGGAATTTGTCCTGTGTCGAGTGATTTCCTCCATAGTAAGTATAGCGGTTTTGCAATACTCTCTTTGCATTTCTTCAGAAATGTGGCACTCCATGTGTCTGGCCCTGGCGCTGAATTGTCTCGCATCTGTGATAAGGCCGTAATTACATCTCCTTCCGTGAACTCGAAGTCCATTAATAGGTTTGTGCCGGGATTTGTTCTTGGTTGATCTGTTTCAATGTCGAAAAACTCGTCTGGGTTTTCCACTTCCATCTCGGACTTAGGGGTGCTAAACACAGATTTAAATTGTTCCCTAAGCAGTTCACTTATTTCTTTCGGGTCATTTGTGTATTCGGCCTCCCCGTCTATCAACGGTCCAATACTCTCTTACACTGCATTTTCCTTTTCGCAAAAGTGTAGAAGTATTTTGGGTTATTTTTTATGTTTTCTGCTACCTTGTTTTCCTCCTCGTTTGTCTTATGTATGAATGTTTGCTTTAGGTCCATTTCTATTTCGCCAAGTTTCCTCTCTAGTTTGAGTCTCTTTGCATCAGTTCTGCATCTGTGGAGATGTTTTACGGTTTGTCTTCGTTGCCTGAATAGAGTCCTGATTTTCCTCTCGAGCTTGCTACGTTTTCTTTCCTGTCTCTCTGGAATATGTTTCAGTATTATAGGTTTGGTTTCCGTCTCTATTATACATAGTATTTCTTGTGGAGTCTTCTCGTGTAGTAGCAATTCCCAATTTACCTCCTTTAAATCTTTATTTACGTTTTCCCAATTTACTTTCTTTGAATTTATGTTTAAGCCTTCAAATATTCCATCTGCCTCTCTGGGATGCGTTTTCGGACCTCTGGGTGCTAACTTCAATTGTATATCGATGAGGTTATGGTCGGAGAACTTTGTGTGCGTTACTTTTTTATTTATTATTATCTCGTTGTTATTTGTCCACATTAAATCCAAAACGTTCTCCTTTCTCGTGGCTTCACAGATTTCCTGGGTAAGGGCGTAATGTTCCATAATATCTAATAGCATTGTTGCTTGGGTTCTGTCATCTTTAGTAATGTTGCCATGAAACTTCTCAACATATATAACTTCGTCATTTTTCTTCCATGATATGAATGGGAAATTAAAATCTCCGAAAATTAGAATATTTGTTGCTGGAGTTTCAAGTAATTTTAATATGTTTTCTATTTCATTTGTAGCAAATTGGAATTCACTTTTTGTGGTGTTTGGTGGTCTGTAGATGTTCATAATGGTTAGGTTCAGTTCTTTTACTTCTAATATAATAACTTCAACTGTGCTGTTTGATTTCTTTACCCTCACTTCACATGTGTAAGTGTTTTTCACGTAGATACAACACCCTCCTCCTCGTCTAGCCACTCTATCTGCTCTGTATATGTTGTAGTCCAGCAATGCTATTTCAGTATTCTCGATGCAGTTTTCACAGCCTTTTTCGCACTTATGTAAGTGTGTTTCCG